>ML777975.1:768798-796335 GCA_009831015.1 Picea engelmannii
GGAGGTAAAGAGTGCCAGAATAGGATTTCATCGTCCCTACCTAGATTGAGCAGTGTGTGGAGAAGAACTCCTAAATGCATTAAGGTGGATGAAAGTGGTCTAGAGTCACTTGAAGGTAAGTTACCTAATTGGACTATTCATTATAATTCTTATAAAACAATTAAAGAATATTTTGAACCAAATTATGATGTTGCTAAATGTCAATTATTTTTGTCTCTGTTAAAATCTAGAATTTTGACTTCTATTAGGAGAATTTTAGGCATTAAAATGGTCAAAAGTTTAGAAACAAGTCATTATATTTTTAGCAAGCTTGTGGATTGTTTTCAAAAAATTGGTAAGAAATCATGTTCTAAATAATGTAATGTAGACCGACATGTCTTTTCACAATCAATTGTTATCAAAATCACAAGAAAACATCATTTTCTCCAACAAACCTCTCATCTCATGAAATGCAATATCAAATCCCTTAGAAGGTATTTTAATATATGAGATATCCTAGACACAAGTGGCACAACATATTTGTAAGCCTTCACTGGTAGGCTACCTCATTCCGACTTGAAGTTAATTAGAACAGTTAAGGGAATAGTTGTTGGGGTAGATGCTCAACTACATACTTAGTGGCATACTCATTTTTTTAATTTTTCCTACTATTTAGGAGGACTACTATTTACAAAAGGTCTATTTTTATCCAGTGGATTCCTATATGTAATACCATGGGATCATAAACCACAATTAATAAAATTCCCATTTTTTAGCTACCATTAAGCCAATTCCTATTTTTTATTCACCATTAGGGAAATTCCAATTTTTTATGAGATATTTCCTATTTTCTTAATTTTAGGAGATATTTTCTATTTCATGGCTATAGATCAATAGTTTAGTAATCTATATTATTCTCCTAGGGAAGTGTGCATTACCCAGGGTGAAATCATGAAGATGGGTGTCTATTTTGCTTGTTTTATGAGAAACAAAACTATATTTTCACAACTTCTTCAACTTTCGGTATAAAAAAGTATTTTTTTTATTTATAATTTCACTTTATAGTAAAAACAAAACTTCTAAATAATTTTGTTAGCTTTCCACTGACTATTTTCCAATTTTGTTTTATTGAGATTTGATATGTCAATTTGGCAATTGTTTAACAATATGTTCCTTAAACATGAAAGGAATGATAATGAGTTATTCCCTCCCCCCCCCCCAACAATGTATCTATTATTAAACTTTTGTTTTTGACAAACGAAATATACTATAACAATATATAGAGACTCTATTTTATTGTGACTATAATTTTGAATCTAACGGATGAATATTACAATTTCTAGAAATTTTTGAAGTTGACCAAGATGAAAACATTACATATTTTAAACACATGTTTCCCCCCACCTTGTATCTATCTTAATTTTTAATTAAAAGTAAAATCTAAAAATACGCTTTTGAAAGAACAATTTAAGGATTCTTAATATAATTTTTTCTAAATTTTCCATAGTGTATTTTTAGAGATACGAATATTTCATTTCACTGAATCGTAATGTCACCTGGAAATATTATGCAGTGATTTTTTAAAAAAATTAAATAAAATTAGAAAAAAATAATGAAAATGAAAAAATATTATATCCATTGAAAGTAGATTTAATTTTGCAAATGTTGGTATCAATTTTGAAACTAAATTTTGAGTATTTGAAGGAGTCTGCAACCTTCAAAGTTCAGGTAAGCTAGAGGGAATTCTCAGGTTCCTACAAAAAATCCCATTTGCTGGTTTTCGGTCGAAAGGATCTTTCAGCCAAAAGAAATTTTTTTCGGCTGAAATATGTAATTCTAACAGAATCCATAAAAAATAAACGGTTTACTAGATTTTTGGCTGAAACAATTATTTTTCGGCCGAAAGGTGAGTGAGAGAATTATGTTGGTTGGAAACAATGAAGACACACGTCGTTTCGTTTCACTTGGTGCCAAATCTTATAAATATGCTTTCGGCCGAACCAATTTAACACAATTCACTCGCTTGATTCATGGTTTTGTAGAGCACCTAAACAAAGTTTTTAATCATCTTTTTCATTTTTTTTAACAAGGTAGTTGATGTTTTGAATGCAAAAAAAAATTATTTTTTTGAAGTTCAAGTTTTTATTGGAATAACAATTTATATATTGAAGGCTACATGTTGAACATTTTTTCAAGGTGAAGGCTTTGTTGAACATTTTTTCAAATTGAAGGCTATGTTGAACATTTTTTCAAAGTGAAGTATTTGTTGACCATGTTTTCAAGGTGAAGGATTTGTTGAACTTTTTTTCAAAGTGAAGGCTTTGTTGAGCATTTTTTCAAGGTGAAGGATTTATTGAACATTTTTTCCAAGTGAAGGATTTGTTGAACATTTTTTCAAGGTGAAGCCTTTCTTCAACATTTTTTCAAAGTGAAGGATTTGTTGAAAACAAAATTATTGATATTATGTTTTAATAATTTTTGTGACAATGAAGTTTTTTTGAGACTATTTTGAAATGTTGATTTTTTAAAAAACTTTTACAGATAACTATACTCATGGGAAACAAAAGTTTGCGCAAGAGAAAATTTGATTGCACTCGAGACGAAACTCACCATAATGAACAAAGGAAAGAGCAATATTGGAGAAATAAACAAGAACATGCAAATATTGAAGAAAGAAACGATGATGATGTAAATAGATATTTTCAACAAGAAGAAGTCCAACAAGGTATGCATACACATATTGTTTTTATTAAAAGTATAGAATACAAATTTAAGTTATTGTTTAATATGATTGCTTGTAATTATGATTTGATGTTTTTCAAAAAACACAAATAGATTTGTCTCATAATGTTGATGAATTCATTGAAACCAAAATTGAAGCAAAATTTGAATCACCTATAGGTATGTACATAAATTTAGATAATACAAGATTAATACTTGTATATGGTTTAGTGAATTTATGTTTGTGTTTTTCTTTTTAATATAAAATTTAAATTGAAATATGCAGGTGATCTAAAAAGGATCAAGAGAAGGCTAAGAAGAACTCATAACTCATAGAGGCAACTCATGATGCTCATAATGGCCTTAGTAGACAAAGAAAGAGAAAAAATTCAAAGTTCCCAAAACTCAGTGAAAATGAAATTATCACGAAGAGAACATTGCAATATTTCTAACAATGCAAACGACTTATCAAACAAAATTAGGGATTGAAATATATTCACGGCCAAAGTTTGGTCAACATAGCCTAGTCAGCAAGGGATGAGTCAACATATGTACTATTGATGTCAACATTCGTAAAACACACATGGTAGGAGTCATGTGTCATGATGGCATCATCATGGTGACATGGAAGTAGAAGAGGTTGCCATGTGTCACCCAGTTTTCTCACTTTTGGGCCGATCCGTGGACCAAAAGGATTGTGCCACGTGGCAGTTCATACACTGGTGTGGCATGATGATGTGGCATAGTGACATGGTGTGATGACATGGAATTGACATGGAATAGGATGATGTGGCCCAGTGAGAGGAAACCACATGGCCCAATAAGAGGCTGCCACGTGGTAGGAAGAAAAATCACAATGACAATCCATCAGTAAATTTTGAAAAAAATTTAAAAGTTTGGCGGGTCTGCCAAATCTGGCGGGCCACACCAAACTTGGTCTTGTTATAACTATTGGAGATATGGATAGCGCCACCGCCAAAACTAGCAAAACAAATTTGTATTATATATACATTGCAACAAATTAAAACCCAAAAGGGGGAGGCCTGCAGGTTTGACCTGCGGGTTTGACCCTCAGACCTCCTCCACACTATAGGTCTTTGTATTAACACCCAAACTAACAAGCTAACGACCTTTTTTGTTATCAACACCCACATATAATACTTAAATGTTGATTTCTCCTAGCCCTGGGGAGGAAGGCGCATATACGGTATGGCCTTGGGCATGCATTTCTATGTAGTTCAGTCATTAATTGCAGGGTGGAGAGGGGCATGAAAACCGAGATGAATTTCTTCCTAGGCCTCTGAGTGCCAGAGTCGGATCGAGGCATGGAGACAATAAGTTTTGGGTAATTTGACGCCACAAATACAATGGTGTTGTTTGTTTTCTAATATGAGCATTATTTCTGCAACCTAATTTCAGAATGAGGTATACTTATGTATTTTTCCAAATTATTTTGCTGAGTTAATGAAAGAGCCTACCCATTTGAGAGAAAGACCCAAAGACGTAGTCCACGGGGAATAACTCTATTATCAAGTTCTTTGTGTTCAGATTTGATGCTTATGTCTCTTCATTATTGAGTTTTTCCTTATTTAATGGTGCACTTTAATTTATGCTCATTTAATGCAATTCTCTATAAGTCACTTGATGAAAAGATCCTGGATCATGTTGGTATCAGAGCAGTCATCCTTGACTTAAATTTTTGAGTGTGAATGTGTTGGGCCCGAGATATGATCACATTCATGACGGTTATTATACACTTTTTCCACATCTACATATGTATTTTTCATACTTTAAAGGAGCCTTTTGAAGAATTTCATGATAAAATGGTATGATCGCCATAAGGTACATGTAATTCATGTTTAATGATTGAATCAAGTATCATTCATCATGTTTTATGATTTCTAAGAGATAATTCATGTTTTTTGGTGTTACATGTCAAAAACGCACTACGTTTCTAGTTTCAGTACTTGATCCGACAATCGTTCCAGCACTCGTTCCAGCACTCGATCCGGCACTCTGTCCAAGACTCTGTATTGCATAGAAATGGAAGGCGAGTTGGTGGTTATGGCATTGACGACCAACGTTGGGTGAATTGGGAACATGGGTTTTGTTCATGATCACCCCCTCTAACTACTAAACTCAAGACAACTCAGTTTTAGTTGTCCAAAGAGGGTGATTATCGGCTCGCTCTATTTTATCAGTTAGGGCATCATTTATTGTAATTTGTCAAATTTAGAAGTGGTTCGACCCACCTGTGGTCGACCACTTGGTCTGTAATATTATAAATATTGCTAGGATGTCATAAGATTGTTAAGCAAGTAGAAGAACCATTGTATTGGAGACAAACTCCTTTTCCTCTGTTTTTGATATGTTACATTGCCAGAATTATGCCAAAACAATGTTTTCAAGTTTTGATGGTGAATTCGCCTTGTTAAGCTCGTGGTGTGCTCATTGGAAGTAGCCACAACTTGTTGCGGGGGGCACCAATAGTCTGGTGACTATCAGTGTGTTGTTTATGCAATTCTTAATTTAATTACTCTTTTTATTTTCATGTACATGTATGTTTTTATTATGCTAACTAGTTTGTTGTAGCTTAATTATTTTAATTGTTTTGCAGGTTAGATGATGATACATATTAGCATGCATTGATTTTATAGACTAGGAAAAGACTTGCAAGTCTCTCTGTCTTAATACTAACCCCATATGTAGTTAGATTATGCTTTATTTTATGATTTTACAGTGAAGTTTAAAACAAATTTTTAATTAGATAGAACATAGTTTTTAATTTGGGTTTTATTTTGACAAGGATTGATGGATGGATAGATTTAATTGTTAGATTACTTTTTAGATTTAATTGCTAGATTTAATATAATTGTTAGATTAATTTTTAATATCAATTTTTAATTTTTGTTTTTAGTCATTTCTTTATTGTAGTTTGAATGGTTAGAATAGACATAATGTAGTTTCATTTTATGCAATCTCCTTTCCTAGAATTAAAATGCAATTACATTTCTTAGTTAATGGTTGAGTCTAGTTTTTCTTACATAGTGTAGAAGTATAATGATGATCTCGTTATGTTGTTGATGGTTTGTACATGAATATGCAGGGTATTTAACATTATTTTTGGCATGGCTAAGTTTTCATTGGATTGTTTACTCCACACCTTTCATTTTTCCATTGAGATTAGTGTTGATCTTATACCATTGGAATTTTCCTTTGTTGTCAAGTGCCATCGATATATTATCCGACACCGAAGACATTCATACAACCACCAACATTATATTTGAATTTCATAGGTTAAAAGATAGTTTTCCTGTTTTCATAGATATAATTTCTTGCTTTCATAGACTAGAATAAAGTCTTATTGTTATTGTAGGATAGATAGACTTTCCTTTATTAGATAGTAATTTTCTCATCATAGAGTAGGCATGATATGGTATTTTTTCATGCTTTCAATAAAATAGATTTCCTTCCATGCATTAGAAATACTTTTTAATTCGGCATTTAGTCCACTTGCCTCTTAGGCTAGATAGTTGTTTAATGAGAAGTTTTTTCTTGCAGTAGTTAGTTGTCTTTGCTTACCTGTATATTTTCTTTAATAGGTTAGATAGTTGTTTTTTCTTACTTGTCTATTTGCTTTAGTAGGTTAGTTAGGTGTCTTTTCTTATTTATTTTCTTTCATAGGATAGTTGTTCATTGAATGTAGGTTGACAAGATAAAATAGTTTTCTTTTTTCATTTTCTTATTATGATTAGTAGTTTGATTTTCCTTATTGTTAAACTAGTCTTATTTACATAGACTTTTCATTTTCTTTCTTAGGACTATCCATCGACCCTTGGCACAAAAGTACTTAGGTTACCTAGTTTCAAGTTGCTTAGTAGGGTTTTCTCATTAGATAGTTTTGCTTGAGTAGATTAGCCTTAGATAGCTACCTTCATTAGTTAGACTACACTCCTACCAGCCTTTCTTCCTTTGGCATATATTTTTCTACAACTCTAAGTTTACTTACCTCGGGTTGACAATTTAACTAAGGGTTTTTGCTATGTTTTTAGTGCATATATAACACCCACCATTTTTTACACCGTTGCCGGGGATTTGTCTCAAGGTAAGAATTAATTTGGAATTAGATCATCCTTAGACCTTGCCATTAGTTTGGTGGCAGGGGAAATTTAAGACGAGAGGTAAGAACCTACGCATCTTCTATAGCAGGTTCCCCCAAACCCAATAGTAGTTCTTATTTTTGTTTTTGTTTTCTTTCATGAATAGACCTGGGAATCAAATGGTAGCTTTTTCTTTTTGTTTTTGATTTATTCCATGAATAGGCCTAGAGACCCACAAGGTAGATACATTAAATCAAAATCATACCTTTCAACCAAGGTTCCTTCTGATCTCTTTGGGGGAAGGAACGTTCCACTTATAAAATCCACAGATCGATACCGAAAAACAAGATCTAGCTCAACCCAAAGACATAAAATAATCTCTGAAGGGACTAAGACATAGAGAACTATAGAACAAGAAATTGAAGCATCAATAATATTGGGACAAGAGGCAAGACCACTCGAGTCTTCCATAGAACCAAACAATACAACATTTTCTTTTACACCACCACCAGTGGACCCTAACTTTAAAGATATCATAGACCCTGAACAGGTGAATCTTTTGTTTGGTAGTTTAGCCAATGTGATTATCTCTCAAACTGACATAGAAACTTTGGCACAAATAATCTCAACCGACTCGAGTAGAGTCCTAGACATCCAACCAGTAGGAAGACCTTTCCATCAAAGAGAAACTTTGTTCTCTTAAAAGATAAAACCACCTAGGTACTCTCTTTTTGGAAACCAAACTGATATGGATAATTGGGAAGACCATAACAATGTAAGACACAGAGAGGAAGAAGAAATTGGAAACCAAATTGAAACTACCTTTCGCTTTCCAATTTTGGACACCACTCCCATTGTAAACATGAAGAACACTCCTCTCTCATCACTGCCTACCTTTTATGGTAAAAACAATGAATATCTAGACACCTTCCTATCTAAATTTCACATCTTGTGTAGGAGTTACAACTACATACAAGATGCCCAGAAATTAAAACTCATTCCTTCCACCCTCAAAGACTTTGCACTAAGATGGTTCATGGGGTTGGGAGAATCTAGTATTAGGTCTTGGGAAGCCATGAAAGACATGTTTCTCAAGAAGTACCAAGACTACTACAAGACCAAAGAGTCTCGTAATGAAAATTTTAAAATCCAACAATTAGAAGATGAGACCCTCGAAGATTATATGGAAATATTTGGTTATATCTCCCAGAGGTCAAAATACCATGACCTCCCAGAGGATGCAATTAGGGGTATTTTCCTTAAGGGAATTTCAGAAGAATATTTAGAGATTCTTAATCTGATGGCATCACGTGACATCTCTCATAAACATTTTGCTGAAATATGTGAAATGTATAAAAGTAACTCAAGGAGTAGAGCCAAAATAGGGAAGAATGTTTGGGACCCTTACAATAGAAGCTTAAAACCAATTAGTTAAGGTGGTATTACGAGAGAAGAGATAGGGAACCTTTTAGAAAACGTTAATATTGACATCTTCAGTAGAATAGGTTCCCATTTGGATACCCTTAAACTCAAAAAGAAACAGGAGAAGGAAAATGCAACAATGAGCATATATTGCCCAAGATGTAGGAGGAAGCGTTCCTCAAGGGAGTGCCCATTAGATAACATTTCAGTTTGTGGCTTCTATACAGAAGACTATGTGACTGAAAAATGTCCATCACTGCCTAGTTTATTAGCCATATATAGGAGTGGAGATCTCAGGGAGTATTCTTATGAACCTAGGAGGTCATGGCAGCCTAAGAATCAACCCACATACCTAGATCTACAGTCTCAAGTTCCACCCTATTATCAACAACAATAGTGGAACTCACCAGGTTGGAAAAATTGGTCTACTCAGTACCAACATCCTTGGATTCAAGGATGGAGGGGAGGACACAACCAAGGAAACCCTCAAGCTCCACCTATCCCTATGTCCAACCATCCTTATCCTCACTTCTCATCGAACACTCTGCAACTTTTTCCAGGTTTTATTCCACCACCTTTACCTCCTATTCCACAACAACAATTGCTACAATTTCAAAATGAAAKCTCCCCGAAACTGACACTATTAATATCACAGCTAGCGTCGAACCCCAATAATAAGCCCCCTCAACCTCTTAACAATGTTGAGATGCAGGCCTTCCCGACATATGTTATTACTCTTGTTCTATTATAGGAAATTCAACTAACATCGGGAAAATTTCTAGATAGGCAGAGACCTTCAATAGTCATCCAGGAAGAGGAAGAAGAAAAAACCACCAAACAACCCATGGATGACATTAGGTGGAAATATGCTATTATCCCGAAGAATCAAGAACCGAAGCTTCCCCAAAATGAACCTTTACAAATTACGAAGGTCCCTCCTTATCTAGACTGATTGGTAATCGAGAAACCTACCACCCGACCAGGATTTGACATTTTGAATGAATTGAAAACTATTTGTGTCAAAATTCCCCTACTTCAAGCCATTAAGGAAATTCTAATCTATAGTAAGGTAGCCAAAGAATTGTATATGAAGAAGCTAGGTAGGAAGCAGAAGGACCCTCCTACAGTACATTTGGTAGGAGGACTTTCCGAATACATATCAGAGCAACGAAAGCTAACAAAATATGGGAATCCAGGAAACCTCGTAGTGACCATAACCATTAATGATGTCTCCATTAGAAACACTCTCATAGACCTAGGGGAAGCCATCAATGTTATGACCACTACTACCTTGTAACAATTAAAGTTAAAACCTCTTCTTCGACCTACCCCAACCATTTTGGAATTAGCATATAAAACTAGGGTTATACGTGAAGGGATTTTAGATGATGTCATCGTTACTTTATGGTGCAGGAGCATCGCTCCAATGTCATAAAGCGCCAGCTAGCTAGCACATCAAGCGCACATTCAATGGAAGGAGAGAGGCCCAACCCTCTCATTTTTCAAATTTTGAAAAATTGTATTAAATGTTTGTAAGGCCAAAGAGACAAAGCCATGCATGTTGCGCAGGATTTAGATAAAGGTTTCCTTAAATGGTTGTAAGGCTGAGATCTAGATCTGATTCGGAATAGACAACCATTCAATGTAATTGAATGTAAAATAACAAGGGTTGGTGAGATGGAGGGAAGAGCTCGAGGATCCTCCTTTTGTAAAAAGATCTTTTGTATTTGTCGGAGTTAGTCAGTAGAGAGGTAGAGAAGAATAGAGAGAATAGGGAGAAGAGAGGAAGATGCGACTTTGTTACAGTCTGAGCTCACATTGTAAAGAGCCATTTCATATTAATACAATTAGATTAGTTTTTCCTGCATGTTATTCTGTGTATGTTGATGAATGTCTTTATGTGTTTATGATATGTTGTAGATGTATGTTATATGTACATTTGCAGGGATAGATAGATTTTTCTATCTGTGGGTTTACTAATTTTACGTCTAGTTCTTTGTGGCTTTATGCAAGAGGTTGCATGACAGAACACTGTGGGTTCTGTAAGCTAGTGCATAGAGTGCACTTCTAATTTTTGTGGAATTTAGACAAAGACATGCCATGAGGGAGCACCAGAGGAAGTCATTGACTCAAGGAGGAGGCCTCAAGGTTGTTGAACACCTTGAAGGAAGAAATTTGCAGAGGAGGGCATAGGGAAGACAAAAATTTTGAGAATTCTGTGAGACTCTCCCAGGAGGGCATTGAGTGGATACACAGGGTGCATAGAAGGAACTCTATTTCGAGTTTAGTGAGAAGACAGAGTCACTAAAGATTTAGTAGAAGCTCTACCAGGAGGGCATCGAGCGTGTACAAGGAGTGCACTGAGAAGAAATCTCTTTCGATTTCAGTGAGAAGACAGAGTCACTGAAGATTTTGTAGAAGCTCTGCTGGGAGGGTGTCGAGCGAGTGCAAGGAGTGCACTGAGAAGAACTCTCTTTTTCGAGTTTTGAGATAAGAGAGGTGTCATAGGGAAGACACTCATAGGGTTACTGAACACCCTGTAGGCTCGGTAAGGAGTGCTTGAAAAGGAGGCTTTCGAGAGGTTACCAATCTCCATTTGAAGGAGAAGGCAAGGGTCGAATCCCTTAGAGGTTCGAGAAGGAAAAGCTCAGGATGGATAGCACAGTTGTGTGCAGGGACCCTGCAAGGAGTGTAGAAGTCAAGAAGCCCTTTGAGGTTTCAGAGTGAACAAAGCTTAGGAGGGCAGATTTTTTAGTAATGCAGGCAAAGCTAAAGGTCATGGACTTGTGGGATAAAGAACAAAGGTTTTAGCCTTTGAAGCATTCAAAATATTCCAAGGCTCAGAGAGAGTGCATTCTTAGGAAGGAGCAACAGTAGCCATCAGATCTGGAGTGCAGTGGCCTGAGAGCCACTGGATCAGGGATATATGCATGGGGTTTAGTCCCTGCGAGGTGCACAGAAAAAAATATCTTGGTCATCAGATCTAGTACCAAGGACCGATAGTCGTTGGATCTGGAAGAAGGTGCAAGGGGTTTAATCCTTGGGAAGCTGCACATAAGAGTAGAAAGGATGGTCAGAATTATCTGTGGAGAAGTCGTGAAATCATGAGAACCATAGGATTGACCATCGATCTCGGATAGATCTGGACCATCAGTCCATTTCACGAATTCAGGTATCGTGAGCTGGCAGGCAGAGTTCTTTGCGCTACAAACCCCTAAATCATGAAATCATGTTTCAACTTGAACCATCGATCGAGGAGGAAGGAGAGTCGTGATATTTGGTGCCTTACTACATCGTGTATTGGGGTTTTGGAGGGTGAAGGAGTTGCACATTGATCACTAAAGTCACGAAGTGCCAAGCGTTGAGGGATCGTGCAAACACGTGTCACATATGTTAGGTGGGTACCACATGGTTAACAGGTGGCGTAACAACAGGCACCTAGAGAAAGGTGTAAGTGGGTGATAGGTGGTGGACACACGTCATCTGGGAGGGAGTCAACCCATCACTAACTTATCATGCTTCAAGGTTTCGCAAAGAAGGAGCATGAGGGCTCAACACTCCAACTCACGAAGTCGCGAGTTGCAAGTAGTGCTAGCACTTATCCCTAGCTAGTGGTTATGTGTGGAAGGTGCTAGCGAGGAGGGAGCCATACGCATATTGCATCTTGGGTATCAAAGGTTTGGAGAAAGAAGATTCGACGGTCATCGACTCACGAACTCACGAGTTGCGAAAAACGCTTGCGCTAAGGCCAGGTTGTGGTCGCATGGAGACGTAAGGCTTACGCTTGGTGTTAAGTTGCGTAGGGAGGGTTTTCACAAAGGACCTATGGATCAGATTCGTGAGGTTCCAATAGAGATATGAGGGAGCCACTTCGGCTCAAGGATAATTTAAAACGATCCTGTGCGAATCTCGGCCAGAGGGTCGGGGGTCTATGTCACTTTAGCCTCATGGGAGTAACCCATAGATTTTCTTTTCATTCATTCAAAGGATCCTACTAGAGGCCATCCCGTTATTTTGGGAAGGCCTTGGCTAGCCATAGCTAATGCTTTTATTGGCTATAGAGAAGGCGAAATGACCATCTCGAATGGTCTCTCTATCCATAAGATCACCATTTACCCTATAACTCAACCTATTATGGAGAATCTATGGTGGCTTGAATGTCCATACGAGAATGAAGACTGGGAAGAACCTGTTTTGCCTAGTGACCATGCAAGGAAACTTCTGGAGCATACACCATAAAATGTTCTAAACCAGTTCACTTTTTCTATCACATGTGTGTATGTTCCATAGTCTTTTCCCCAATTTGAGTACATGTTTGGGGAAGAACTTCAAGAACAATTAGACCCATCCATTTTGTCTTTGACATCTTTTATTTTCGAAATAGATGAGTTTGCCATCTCTTATACTATGCCCTACAAGATTAGTCAAAGGAAATTTTTACATATAATCTCTAGGCTAGATACAGACCAAAAGAAACAATTAGTAGATATCCTTAAAGAAAAAACGGGAGAATTTGCCTGGGAATACATTGACATGACGGGTATACAACCTGACACATGCATCCATCACATATATACCCAGGGGGAAGTGACACATGTTAGGCAACCCCGAAGAAGGATGAACGCAACACTCAAAGATATAGTCAAGGAGGAGATCCAAAAGTTGTTAAATGTTAGATTCATCTATCCCATATCCGACAGTAAATGGGTATACCCACTTGTAATGGTTCCAAAGAATGTGACTGGGAAATGGAGAATTTGTGTTGATTTCCAGGAACTGAACAAAGACACTCTGAAAGACTACTTTCCTCTCCCTTTCATGGACCAAGTTCTAGATACCTTGTCCAGAAAGAAGTATTTCTCCTTTCTATATGGGTACAGTGGGTACAAATATATTCCTATAGCACATGAGGACCAAAAAAAGACTACCTTTACTTGTCCTTGGGGCACCTATGCCTATAGGGTGTACCATTCAGATTATGTAACACTCTTGCCACATTTCAATGATCAGTACTAGGGATATTTTCCGATCTTATTCATGATTGTGTGGAGGTCTACATGGACGAATTCATAGTCTATGGAAACACTTATCGGGAAGTCTTAGACAACTTAGAAAAATTCCTCATCAGATGTCAGGAAATGAACCTATCTTTGAGTCATGAAAAATGAAAAATGTTGTTAACTGAAGGAGTGGTTCTAGGACATCATGTTTCATCTGAAGGGATAAAATTCGATCCTAGAAAGATTGAGGTCATTATTAGACTTCCACCCAAGACTCAGAAAGAGGTGAGAATCTTTCTTGGACATGCCAGATATTACCAACGGTTTATTGAAAATTTTACAAAGATCGCTACACTTGTGTTTGGATTATTGATAAAAGATGTTGATTTTGTTTGGACTGAGCAGTGTCAAACTTCCTTCGAAACTCTAAAAGATAAGTTGTCTCTGGCACCAGTTCTTAGAGGGCCCAATTGGACTCTTCCATTTCATATATCCACTGATTCCTTTGACACCGCAATAGGAGGGGTATTAGGGCATAAAAAGGACCAACAATCCTATGCCATTTATTTTGTAAGCAAGAACTTGTCCCCTATTTAGTTGAACTACACAGTCACTGAGAAAGATTTCTTAGCAGTTGTTCATGCTATTAACAAGTTTCGTCATTACATTATAGGTTATGAAGTATTTTTACACACTGATCATTCTTCCATTAGGTTCCTCATGAACAAACCTATAACTAATGGCCGAGTCACTAGGTGGCTCTTGTTATTGCAAGAATTTAATATTACCGTGCTTGACCGACCTGGGAAAGATAATGTAGTAGCTAACTTTCTTTCCCAAATAAAAAATGAGGATGATGAAATCCTTGTAGATGATAGTTTCCCATATGAGCACCTCTTTTCCCTTTCTATTAATACCCCATGGTTTGCGGATATGGAAAACTATCTGGCTATTAGGAAGTTACCGTCGCATTTGTCACCTGATGAAAAGTGGAAAATTATTACACGGAGTGCTAATTACTCTTGGATTGGTCATGATCTTTTTCACAGAGGTCCTGATTTGATTATTTGTAGATGTGTCTGAGAGGACGAGGTACCTGATATACTATGAAGTTGTCATGATGGACCATGTGGTGGCCATTTTTCTAACAAATGTACAACATATAAGGTATTACATTCATGTTACTATTGGCCTAGCATTTTCAAATATGTTGCCAAGTATGTGAGAAGTTGTGATAGTTGCCAAAGGATAGGAATACCTACATCATCTGAAAAAATGCCTTTGCAGGCCCAGGTTATGATAGAACCCTTTGAAAAATGGGCCCTCGACTTTGTAGGACCAATTTCACCCATGTCATGTAGAAAGAACTATATTTTGTTTTGTACGGACTATGTAACCAAATGGGTAAAGGAAAAAGCCCTATTCAGGGCTACAAAGAAGTCTGTTGTAAAATTTATCTATGAAGACATCTTTACCCGCTTTGGTGTCCCTCATGAAATTGTTACCGACCAAGGCACTCAGTTCACTTCCAAGCTTATGAAAGAGCTAACAAATAAATATGGGATTAAACACCGTAAATATTCTCCATACCACCCGCAAGACAATGGTTAGGTAGAATCCACAAACAAAATTCTGGAAGCCATCTTGACCAAGACTGTTCAGTTACATTACCGGGATTGGGCTGATAGGATCCGATAGGATTTTTGGGCATATCGGACTACCTGGAGAAATACCACTGGGCATACCCCTTATGAGCTAGTGCACGGGAAACAAGTATGTTTACCTATAGAATTCCAAGTAAGGACCTTTTGTATTTCCAGAGAGTTAGGATTGAACCTAGATGAGGCTCAAAAGAAACGATCCCTACAACTAAATGAGTTGGATGAAATCAGGCAAGATGCCATCCAATGGACAATATTAGTCCAGTACCAGAGGAGCAAGTGGCATGACAAGTTTATTAAAAAGAAGCACTTCCAACCTAGTGATTGGGCCCTGTTGTTTGATTCCCGATCCAAAGCCTTCAAAGGAAAACTTACCACCCATTCGTTGGGCCCTTACGAAGTAGACACTCTATATGAAAATAGAGATGTAAAAATTAAAACAATTGACGATGGACAAGTCTCCTTTGTGGTAAATGGACACCGACTTAAATTTTATCATAAGCCCATTTCCAAAGAAGATTTTCTACAGGTCATGACAGCTGACAAGGAATTGGCCTTAGTAGATGGGGAAGTCCCCCATATTCTTGAAAAAATTTCTAAATTTCCTACTGTACATATGTAAATAGTTTTTGAATTTTGTTAATAAGGAAACTCTAGAGGTTTCTGTAAGTAATCATTTCACCGGAGTACATAGTTTCAAGGATCTTTCTTCAAAACATTGTTATACTTGAATTTTGTGTCTGTTAAAGAATCAAATGAATATTGACTTACTGTAATTACCCATATTTTTGCAAACATTCTCAATTTTTAAGGCATTCTAAAGCAGTTGCTCTTGAAACTCTTCACCACTATATAAGGAAGTGATACCATAACTATCAAGCCTAGAGGTCTCTCGTACAGTTTTTCCAAGAAACCTGAGTAAGTGAGTCATGTGTCTTTATCAAAGAGTAACAAGGAAGTCTAATTAGTAGTTAGTCATGGAAACATCACAATAACTACAAGGAAGAAAGTAATTTGAGCCTAGAAATAACTTTTTGTTCTTTCTCAATGGTACCATCCACTACACACTAAATATCTTTATTGTATCATATCTTTAGATAGGCCATGCTCTCTTATGTACCCCTTACATCGAGACAATCACTAAGTAATATAATGGAGATTCATCCTCTAACATAAATACCATCCCAATTTTAAAAAAAATAAAAAGAAAGAAAAAGTTGTTTCAGAGTTGTTCCCCCATCTTCTTGCATAAGAAATATTATACTAAAATCTTAAAAGATGGAGGGTCAGTCTCTGAGGGTTTAAGAGGCTAACCCGTCGGGATACTGAACAAGTCTGCTGGCAGTGGGTACCAACCTATGGTATGACTAGGTAAACCCACCGGAGTACTGACCAAGCTTGTTGGAAGCGGGGCATTCTACCTAGTGAGGATGGT
Source organism: Picea engelmannii (assembly GCA_009831015.1). Classification (NCBI taxonomy): domain Eukaryota; kingdom Viridiplantae; phylum Streptophyta; class Pinopsida; order Pinales; family Pinaceae; genus Picea; species Picea engelmannii. The sequence goes on from ML777975.1 coordinate 785,117, forward strand.
AATCTGACAAAAATAAATCATAAATTTAAACTTGTCCTGATGTACGACATTACTTGCAGACAAAGCTGACATGAAGTATGTGTGGTTAAGCTACAGTTAATGAATCTCAGAAACTTGCCATTGAGAAATAACTCTAAGACTATCTTGAAACTCTCTTTCCTACCTCTTCTTATCTATACATAGGATCTCTTATCCTATAGGTGGGGCCATTGTCTAGTTGTGTTGTCAGACCGAGCTGTGAAATTTTACCTTTGCACTTGACATAATATAAATCTTCGACTATTGGGGGATACTAACTAGTTTCCTATACTTTTGTTTGTGAGGTGTCACAATACTTAGGTGTGGGGGAGGGATTCATGAGATGACAAATGATCATTGCCTATAGAAGTATATCTTTGCAAGAATTTTTGTATTATTTCTATGATACTGGTTATTATAATGATAGTCATGTTATTTTTTGAAATACTTAAACTCTCTTGTGCTATAAATTACTGAACACATACTTAAAAGACCACTCTTTATCGGTTTATCATTCCTTACAAGATGCATATTGTAGGTTTGAAAACACATGTTTTATGCTTTCTATAACCCATTCATTGTAGATTTTGACATTATATGTCATATGCAAGAAGATTGAGTGAGCATGGAGCATCTTGCCTCTTCTCATTAACTATTGTGATTGTAAAAAATACTTCAAATTTGCAAGCTATCCATTATAAGAGGTGAAAATTCACTTAACACAGAGGTACTGGATGAAGTACCGTATGAGGTACCAGATGAAGTGTTGTATGAGGTTCCGAATGAGGTGCCATGTGAATTACACACCAGTAACTATCCTAGATTCTAGGTAACCAGAATTCACTTACATTCAATTAATTTGGTTACAGGCATTGATTAAAATATGCTTCATATGTTTATGATCAAATGTCCAAGTCAAAAGACTTGGACATTGATCTAAATATGCACCATTACCTTGCCCAAAAATCGAGCCTTCGAATTTGAATTCTCCACACATGGCAACTTGTGTGTACATGTGTGCAATGTATTCCACCTTAAGTCCATCCAAAATTGGGTTGGGCACTCTATTATCTCATTTTCCCTTACCATTTTCTCTCCTCTGCATTAAGAAATAGTGTCCAACCTCTGCCACCTTGTCCTCTTTTAAAAATGCATTCGACCTGTGCTAAATTCGTGTCATTTCTTGGCTCGATTTCACACTTTCTTTGTGAATTCCACCTCTATCACAATGCCCAGGAGATACGAACCCTCCTCCTATGCAGACTTGTTTTCCATTCCTGAATTTTCACAGTGTAGGGAACTATTTTTGCGCGTTGGCTGGGGGGCATTTATTTCTAGCTTGCAGGGCCACGATGATGACCTCTCTATGCAATTTGGAGTTGGTTTCAATGGTAAGAAAACTCATGTAGGGTCTCTCACGAAGAATGGGATATAGATGGTTCAAAAACCACCAATTGTTGTGCTCAAGTTACAACAGGGTGTTTAAGCATGAGTTCGGGAGCATTTCAAGAGAAAAAGGGTATGTTAAGGAGTGGATAAAGGCAGAATTGGTCAATCCCCTCATCGTCATCACAAGGTTAATTACACGTGAAGGTAGATACTCTACTTTCAAAGATTGTCATTTTAGATTGCTGGCTAATTTTCTGTTCAACAAACCCTTGAACTTCCCCTTCTATTTTCTCAAAATATTGGAGAAGATGTCCTCTCAAGTGAGCAAAAATGTGACTAATCCCCACAACAGTCTCTTCCACCATGGCTTGATCAAACTCCTCATTCTTGTCGAACTAGAGAAACAGGGGAAACATTGGGATGCCTTTATCTACCAATTTGCTTAAAAACTATCTCTCCATCCAAGCCTCGCTCTCCAAGAACCCCAAAATCCCTTGCACAAACCCTCTCTTTGTCAGAACAATACCAAAAGATTGTTGATATCCCTACTTCTTCATCAAGTAAAAAGACCAAGATAAAATACCAAAAGAATCCCATTGTTGACCCCCCAATGTCTTCACTCTCTCTTGATCCTACACCTCAAAAGCTCCAAGAAGTAATGCGACAAGACTTTCCCATCATTCCTACAAACAAGAGGGGAGCCAATCGATTTGGTAAGGGACCCTTTCATAAGAGTACCCAGAACACAAGAACCAAGCCTTATGCAAAACCTCCACCTGCTTTGGACCCCGTCCAAGTGTCCTCCGACCTTGAGAGCCCTCATAAGAAACCTAGGGAAGTATCTGCGGATGGATTAGAGCCACTAAGGAAAACAAAATCAGAACCTACCTTACCTTACCGATCTCCCATCACTCCTACTTCACCCACACCCATTTTAGATACTAAAACTGATAGATTGTCCACATGTCTCAAAGGATCTAAGCCTTCCTCTGATATCATCAATTTTGTCCCAACCATAGAGCAGCTACATAAAGAAAACCATCATCTTGTCCAATAGTTGGAAGAGAGGAAGATAGTAGATGTACACCTTCATCATGACAATTCAGTCCTTCATGGAAAGTTCAAATCCCTTCAACGGTTGGTTGATGAAATGAATAAATCTAAATGTAGCCTTAGAGCACAATTAAAGCAACACAAGGGGCACAAGGCTAAGTCTACACAACAAGAAGGAGAGGCTTCCAAAGTTGATCCTCCTCAGCAAGCCTAGTCATGAGGGGTAACTTGTTTCTGTCTGCAATGGAACCTACAAAATTGTAAGTGTGGGGGTAATGTTGGTCCCAAGATATGATCACTTTCATGACGGTTATTATACACTTTTACCACAAGTACATACGTGTTTTTCATACTTTAAAGGAGATTTTTGAAGAATTTCATGATAAAATGGTATGATCACCATAAGGTATGTGTAATTCATGTTTAATGATTGAATCAAGTATAATTCATCATGTTTTATGATATCTAAGAGATAATTCATGTTTTTTGGTGTTACAAATAAAAGACACAATACGTTTCTAGTTCCAACACTTGATCCATCACTCATTCCAGCACTCGTTCCGGCACTCGATCCGACACTCTCTCCAGCACTCCGTATTGCATAGAAATGGAAGGCAAGTTGGCAGTTATGGCATTGTCGGCCAGTGTTGGGCGAATCGGGAACATGGGTTTTATTCATGATCACCCCCTCTAGCTACTGAACTCTAGACAACTCAGTTTTACTTTTCCAAAGAGGGTGATTATTGGCTCGCTCTGTTTTATCAGTTAGGGCATCATTTATTGTAATTTTCCGAATTTAGAAGTGGTTCAACCCTCCTGTGGTTGACCACTTGGTCTGTAATCTTATAAATACTGCTAGGATGGTCATAAGATTGTTAATCAAGTAGAAGAACCATTGTATTGGAGACAAACTCGTTTTCCTCTATTTTTTATATTTTACATTGTCAGAATTATCCTAGAACTGCGTTTTCAAGTTATAATGGTGAATTCACCTTGTTAAGCTCATGGTGTGCTCGTAGGAAGTATCCATGACTTGCTGGGGGGGGGCACCAACAGTTTGGTGATGATCAGTGTGTTGTTTATGCAATTCTTAATTTAATTGCTCTTTTTGTTTTCCTGTACATGTATGTTTTTATTATGCTAACTAGTTTGTTGTTGCTTAATTGTTTTAATTGTTTTGCAGGTTATATGAGGATACATATTAGCATGCATTGATTTTATAGACTAGTAAAAGACTTGCAAGTCTCTCTCTCTTAATACTAGCCCCATATACAGTTAGATTATGCTTTCTTTTATGATTTTACAGTTAAGTTTAAAACAAATTTTTAATTAGATAGAACTGAGTTTTTAATTTGGGTTTTCTTTTGACAAGGATTGATGGATGGATAGATTTAATTCCAGTTTTTAATCATAGCTTGCTCATCTTATTTTTATATAGAAATTGTTTAATTAGTTGTTGGTTAATATAATTGTTAGATTAATTTTTAATATCAGTTTTTAATTTATGTTTTTATTCATTTCTTTATTGTAGTTTGAATGGTTAGAATAGACATAGTGTAGTTTCATTTTACGCAATCTCCTTTCCTAGAATTAAAATGCAATTACATTTCTTAGTTAATGGTTGAATCTAGTTTTTCTTACATAGTGTAGAAGTATAATGATGATCCTGTTATGTTGTTGATGGTTTGTACATGAATATGCATGGTATTTAACATTATTTTTGTCATGGCTAAGTTTTCATTGGATTGTTTACTCTACACCTTTCATTTTGTGATTGAGATTAGTGTTGAGTTTATACCATTGGAATTGTCCTTTGTTGTCAAGTGCCATCTAGATATTATCCGACACTGAAGACATTCACACAACCACCATCATTATATTTGAATTGTCATAGGTTAAAATATAGTTTTCTTGTTTTCATAGATATAGTTCCTTGCTTTCATGGACTAGAATAAAGTCTTATTGTTGTTGTAGGATAGATAGACTTTGCTTTATTAGATAGTAATTTTCTCATCATAGATTAGGCATTACATGGTAGTTTTTCGTGCTTTCAATAAAATAGATTTCCTTCCATGCATTAGAAATGGTTTTGCATTAGGCATTTAGTCCACTTGCCTCTTAGGCTAGATAGTTGTTCAATGAGAAGTTTTTGCTTGCAGTAGTTAGTTGTCTTTGCTTACCCATATATTTTCTTTAATACATTAGATAGTTGTTTTTGCTTATTTGTCTATTTTCTTTAGTAGGCTAGTTAGGTGTCTTTTCTTATTTATTTTCTTTCATAGGATAGTTTCTCATTGAATGTAGGTTGGCAAGTTAAAATAGTTTTCTTTTTTCATTTGCTTATTATGCTTAGTAGTTTTCTTTTGCTTATAGTTAAACTAGTTTTCTTTACATAGAGTTTTCATTTTCTTTCTTAGGACTATCCATCGACACTTGGCCCAAAAATACTTAGCTTACCTAGTTTCAAGTTGCTTAGTAGGGTTTGCTCATTATATATTTTTTCTTGAGTAGATTATCCTTAGATATATACTTTCATTAGTTAGACTATAATCCTACCAACCCTTCTACCTTTGGCATATACTTTGCTACAACTCTAAGTTTACTTACCCTGGTTTGACAATTTAATTGAGGGTTTTTAATGTGTTTTTAGTGCATATATAACACCCATCATAATGATTACTAGGGACAAGCATAAGCAAGGTGAAGGAACTCTTAATACATTCAATATCGAAGTTTGTCGTGCATCCCAAAGGAATAAAATGGTAGAAGAGGACAAGCGTGATGAACAAGAGAAAAACTTTCATATGGTCTTTTATCGCATGTCATAAATGGTCGAATGAAGTATGGATATTACGAGAAGAGGATGAAGAAGAAAGAGAAGAAAAAGGAAGCACATGCTGATGATGATGATTCGGTAAACCAAGGGGCTGGAGGAGATCCTCCTAAGCCTCCATGTTCACCTTCAAGTTCTAGTTCTTCTTCCTATGACCATTCTAATCATTCTAGCCATAAATCCTCTTTTAAGAAACCATTAATAAATATTGATGTAAAATTTTCTTTGCCTATGTTTAATGTAGATGTTAATCCTGAAAAGATAGATAATTGGATCTGATAGGTTGAAGTATATTGTTGTGTTCAACATATTGATGAAGAGGAAGTTAAAGTGCAACTAGATTCTCTTTGATTGGAAGGCTCCACTCTCGTATGGTAGGAGAGAAAGCTTCAAGACATAAGTAAGTGTGGTAATATTAATTCCTCATGGTCGGAATTTAAATCAGCAATAAGGAAGAAATTTTATCCATTAGGGTATTTACATAAAGCAATGATGGAATGGAAAACTTTAAGGCAAAGTAAAGGTCAAACTCTACAAAGTTTCATAGAATAATTTAATAAGAAATCTCTTGGATTAAACATTCCTTTGGATTCTTATGAAACTTTAATGAAGTATATTGGTGCACTTCATAGTTATATTCATCATACCTTTCTCTTTTTTAACCCCACTAGTCTTGACGAAGTTTGTGTGCAAACCACTCACCTTGAGAACATGGGGAAGCATGTTCAAGAAGATCCCATGAAGAAACATTCCAATATCCCACATAAAGCTTTTAAAAAGTTTAAAAGGAAGGAAAAAAATACCGCCACAGTGAGGAGAGAAGGAGGAAATCCATCTTGCACTCATTGGAAGAAAAGAGGTCATGATGATGAACATTGTTGGAAACTGCATATAGAGAAGAAACCAAAATAGTTCGGTGGAAAGGGGAAGAAAAAACCGTTGTTACAGTGCAACAAGATCTTGGTTTCGATTCAGGAGATGAAGGAAATATCACAATGGTTGGAGTACAAGGTAAATATTCCCTTCATGCTAGTTCAAGTTCCAATAATGAATCTCATGATGATGAATGAAAGAGGAATGAATTATTTCATATAAGAGTTGTATCTAAACAGACTAAAATAGATACACTATTTTATATGGGTTCCCAAGTAAACTTAATATATGAAGCACTTGTCAAGAATATGGGTCTTGAAATGAAACCACATCCGAATACTTATCCTCTTGGTTGGGTATGTGATAAAGAAAAGCTTAATTTCACCAAACAATGTAGGGTTATATTTACTATTGCTCCAAAGTTGATTGATGAAGTGGATTTGGATGTTGTACCACTTGATATATTTGGCATAGTGTTGGGAAGCACTTATCTTTATGATAGAAAATAAGTCTTATTTCATCATGATAAAAAATGCCACCTTACCAAGGGGGGAGTGGAATATATTGTTAGAGCTCAAAACATGAGGGTAAATACAACACTTGTTAGTGCAGGGAAAATGAAAAGACTCATAAACACTAATAAGAGATATGTAATCATGGTCATAAGAGAGAAATATGTCGGGACATTCGATGCTTTCCAATGATGTGATCCTTCTCATAAAAAGGAATTAATTGATAGTGTTTCTAAGTATGATGATATTTTTAAGGAACTAGATGGATTACCTCCTAAGAGGGAAATCCAACATGAGATACATATTTAACAAGATTCTCCTATTCCTAATGTGGGCATGTATAGGATATTAGTTGTGGAGATGACAGAGATCAAGAAGCAGGTACAGGGCTTATTGGATGAAGGGATCATTGGGCCAAGTTCATATCCTTGTGGTTCTCTTATCATGATGGTGCCAAAGAAATATGTCACATGGCAAATGTGTGTCTATTATCGGGCCTTCAATAAAATCACAGTGAAAAATTGATACCCTCTTCCTTGTATATATGATTTACTTGATCAGTTGAAGAATGTTGTTTATTTCACTAAGTTGGATTTGCACAGTGGATATCATCAAGTCAGGGTCGGAAAACAAGATGCATGGAAAACTGCCTTTAAAACCAAATAAGGTATGTTTGAGTGGTTAGTTATGTCATTTGGGCTTTGTAATGCTCTGGAAAATTTCATGCATGTGATGAACGATGTATTCAAGCCTTTCCTATATTACTTTGTGATTGTGTATTTAGATGAAATTATTATTTTTAGTGGGACTTGGGATGAACATGTGAGTCATGTAAAGAAAGTATTGGATACTTTGCAAAGGGAAAAGTTGTATGTAAAATTGTCTAAATGTGAATTTGTCAAGACTCCACTTTTGTAGGTAGGTGATATTGTAGGAGGAGGATAATTAAAAAATGATCCTTCCAAAATTGATGTAATTGTAAATTGGCTTGAGCCAAAAAGTGTAACCAAGGTCTGAAGCATCTTAGTTGTATTCCATTATTGGAGGAGGTTCATTTCAAACTTCTCCTTTATAGTAGCTCCTTTACATGCCTTAACCAGTGTGAGGAACACTTTTCAGTGGGATGGAGAGAAAAAAAATATTTCGACACTTTGAAGGAGAAGATCAGTACCACTCCATTATTAGCATTGTCGAATCTTCAACAAAATTTTGAGATCGATACATATGCCAGTGGATATGCCATGGGTGTAGAATTGACGCAATATCATAAAACTACCTGTTACCACTCTGAAACTTTTAACCAAGTTGTTGTTATCTATCCTACATATGATAAACAGTTGTATGCATTAGTCCAAAGTGTAAATAAATGGAAGCACTACTAGTTAGGGAAGGATACAATAATACATACAGATCATTAGCCCTTACAATATCTCCAAGCACAGACCAAACTGTAACAATCTCGACACTACATATGGATGGTTTTTCTACTACAATTTCATTTGGTAATCAAGTACAAAAATGGTACAAGTAACAAGGTAGCCAATATGCTTTATAGACCTCCTATTGTTGCTTCTATTATTTTGAAGAATACTTATTTATCTCATGATAGCTATGTATAACAATATGTCATCGATGAATATTTGAAAGAAGTATATGAGAAGCTAACCCATGGTGCACAAGTAGAGAACTATTGTCTGTAGAGAAAACTAATCTACCATCTTGGAAATCTATGTATCTTACAAGTGAATGAGTCCATGTAATATGAGAAGCTCACACTTCTCTTCTGTCTGGGCATTTTGGGGTAGGGAAAACTATGGCTAATTTGCATAGGTTTTGTTACTGGCCTCAAATGAAAGAAATTGTAACTAAATATGTAAAGGGGCGTGTGATGTGTTCTACTTGTAAGCCCATTAATAGAAAACTAGGGCTATACTCACCACTTCCTGTTCCATCCCATCCATGGGAATGTATCTCCATGGATTTTGTAGGGTGTTTACCAATGACCAAAGGGGCTCATGCCTATTTGTATGTTGTAGTGGATAGGTTCAACAAGAAGTGTATCTTGATGCCATGTAAAAAGCAGATCACTACTGAGAAGACTGGTAATCTCTTCTTTCAACATGTTTAGGTTCACTCTGGGTTACCAACATCCATTATCTTGGATCGAGAGACTCAATTCCTTGGGGAATTTTGGACTAGCTTGTGGAGAATGATGGACACCAAATTGCAGAGGAGCATTGTTTTCCATCCACAAACCAATGGATAGAAAGAGGTGGTAAATAAAAAAATGGTACTTTTGATTCGAGGCTATTGCAGTAAGCATCCCAAGTTATGGGATGAATAGATACCCTATGTACAACATGCTTACAACCGAGATTTACATTCATCCACTGAGAGTTCACCTTTAGAGACATGTTTTGGCTACCTACCCAAGGTTCCTTTGGAATTTATGTATGGGAGAGATGTCGATGTAAATGAATAATGAACAAAGGATAGAGACCGACATGACAAGTATAGGGTTGACCCTCAGTTCCAGGTTGGAGACCAGGTATGACTTCACATCAACAAGGACAGATTGAAGGGTGAAGGAAAGAAACTCAAGTCCATTCAATATGGACCCTTCATTATCTTCGATAAAAGTGGTACCATTTATTTTCGTCAATATCTTCCAACTTATGTGAAGATTTAGTTAGTTGTGAATGTCGATAACTTGAAACTTTTTTAGCCTCCTATGATCATGAATCAGGATGAGGAAGTTTCAATACCTTTAGTTGATGAGTTTCAACCTGAGTACCTGGATGAGTTACAGGAAGATATCATCTTGGAAAAAAGGACGAGGAATTTACACAAGGGTGATGTTGATTATCTTTGAGTAGGCTTAAAGGGAACACATCCAAGCAAGGAAAAGTGGATTGAGAAGGACAAAGTGAGGGGACTCTTCCCTTACGTACATGTTGATTGATGAAATATTTTGGTGGTCCAAAAAGATCTCAGGGGAAAGGCATGATCCAAAAAGGATCTAGATAAGGCTAAGAACAAATAAGAACTCGTAGAGGCAACTCAAGATGCTCATAATGGCTTCAATAGATAGAGAAAGGGAAAAAATTCAAAGTTCCCAAAACTCGGTTAAAAATAAATTATCTTGAAGAACACATCACAATATTTCTAACAATGAAAACGACTCATCAAACGGAATTACAGGTTGAAAGATATTTGTGGTCAAAGTTTGGTCAACCTAGCCCAGTCAGCATAAAATGAGTTAGCATCTATATTGCTAACATCAACATATGTATAGAACATGTGGAAGATGTATAAGGTGACACGTGTCATGCTAACATTAGCATGATGCACCTATTTTTGGAAATTTCGAGTAGATCCGTGGACCAATAGGATCATGCCACGTTGAAGTCTGTATGATAACGTGTCACAGTGATGTGGCATGATGATGTGGTGCTGACATGGAAGAGGATGATGCGACCCAGTGAGAGACTACCATGTGTCCCAATCAAGGGCTGCCACGTGGTAGGATGAAAAATCATAATGACAGTCCATGAGAAAATTTAGAAAAAAAAAATTGGTGGGTCTGCCAAATCTGGCAGACCACAACAAACTTGGTTGTGTTCTAACCATTGGAGATATGGATAGCACCACTGCCAAAAATATATGAACAACCTTTTATTATATATATATATATATCAGGATCAGGATCAGGATGAGGAAGTTTCAATACCTTCAGTTGATGAGTTTCCACTTGAGTACTTGGATGAGTTATAGGAAGATATCATCTTGGAGAAAAGGACGAGGACTTCACACAAGGGTGATGTTGATTATCTTTGAGTAGGCTTAAAGGGCACACATCCAAGCAAGGCAAAGTGGATTGAGAAGGACAAAGTGAGGGGACTCTTCCCTTACGTACATGTTGATTGATTAAATATTTTGGTGGTCCAAAAAGATCTCAGGGGGAAGGTGTGATCCAAAAAGGATCTATATAAGGCTAAGAACAACTAAGAACTCATAGAGGCAACTCAATATGATCAAAATGGCTTCAATAGATAGAGAAAGGGAAAAAATTCAAAGTTCCCAAAACTCCGTTAAAAATAAATTATCTTGAAGAACACATCACAATCTTTCTAACGATGCAAACGACTCATTAAACGGAGTTACAGGTTGAAAGATATTTGTGGTCAAAGTTTGGTCAACCTAGCCCAGTCAACATAGGATGAGTTAACATCTATATTGCTAACATCAACATATGTATAGACCATGTGGAAAATGTAGAAGGTGACACGTGTCATGCTAACATTAGCATGATGCACCTAGTTTTGGAACTTTTGGGTAGATCCGTGGACCAATAGGATCATGCCACGTTGTAGTCTGTACGCTAACGTGCCACAGTGATGTGGCATGATGATGTGGTGCTGACATGGAAGAGGACGATGTGACTCAGTGAGAGACTACCATGTGTCCCAATCAAGGGCTGCCACGTGGTAGGCTGAAAAATCATAATGACAGTACATGAGAAAATTTAGAAAAAAAAAAAA
>ML777975.1:796448-810402 GCA_009831015.1 Picea engelmannii
ATATATATATATATATATATATATCAGGATCAGGATCAGGATGAGGAAGTTTCAATACCTTCAGTTGATGAGTTTCCACCTAAGTACTTGGATGAGTTACAGGAAGATATCATCTTGGACAAAAGGATGAGGACTTCACACAAGGGTGATGTTGATTATCTTTGAGTAGGCTTAAAGGGCACACATCCAAGCAAGGAAAAGTGGATTGAGAAGGACAAAGTGAGGGGACTCTTTGCTTACCTACATGTTGATTGATGAAATATTTTGGTGGTCCAAAAATATCTCAGGGGGAAGGCATCATCCAAAAAGGATCTAGATAAGGCTAAGAACAACTAAGAACACATAGAGGCAACTCAATATGCTCACAATGGCCTCAATAGATAGAGAAAGGGAAAAAATTCAAAGTTCCCAAAACTCGGTTAAAAATAAATTATCTTGAAGAACACATCACAATCTTTCTAATGATGCAAACGACTCATCAAACGGAGTTACAGGTTGAAAGATATTTGTGGTCAAATTTTGGTCAACCTAGCCCAGTCAGCATAGGATGAGTTAGCATCTATATTGCTAACATCAACATATGTATAGAACATGTGGAAGATGTATAAGGTGACATGTTTCATGCTAACATTAGCATGATGCACCTAGTTTTCAAACTTTCGGGTAGATCCGTGGACCAATAGGATCATGCCACGTTGCAGTTTGTACGCTAACGTGCCACAGTGATGTGGCATGATGATGTGGTGCTGACATGGAAGAGGATGATGCGACCCAGTGAGAGACTACCATGTGTCCCAATCAAGGGTTGCAACATGGTAGGCTGAAAAATCATAATCACAATCCATGAGAAAATTTAGAAAAAAAATAAAATTTGGTGGGTCTGCCAAATCTGGCAGACCACAACAAACTTGGTCGTGTTCTAACCATTGAAGATATGGATAGCGCCACTGCCAAAAATATATGAACAACCTTTTATTATATATATATATATATATATATATATATATATATATATATATATATATATATATATATCAGGATCAGGATCATGATGAGGAAGTTTCAATACCTTCAGTTGATGAGTTTCCACCTGAGTACTTGGATGAGTTACAGGAAGATATCATCTTGGGCAAAAGGATGAGGACTTCACACAAGGGTGATGTTGATTATCTTTGAGTAGGCTTAAAGGGCACACATCCAAGAAAGAAAAAGTGGATTGAGAAGGACAAAGTGAGGGGACTCTTCCCTTACCTACATGTTGATTGATGAAATATTTTGGTGGTCCAAAAAGATCTCATGGGGAAGGCATGATCCAAAAAGGATCTAGATAAGGCTAAGAACAACTAAGAACTCATAGAGGAAACTCAAGATGCTCAGAATGTCCTCAATAGATAGAGAAAGAGAAAAAATTCAAAGTTCCCAAAACTCGGTTAAAAATAAATTATCTTGAAGAACACATCACAATTTTTCTAACGATGCAAACGACTCATCAAACGGAGTTATAGGTTGAAAGATATTTGTGGTCAAAGTTTGGTCAACCTAGCCCAGTCAGCATAGGATGAGTTAGCATCTATATTGCTAACATCAACATATGTATAGAACATGTGGAAGATGTAGAAGGTGACATGTGTCATGCTAACATTAGCATGATGCACCTAGTTTTGGAACTTTCAGGTAGATTCGTGGACCAATAGGATCATGCCACATTGAAGTCTGTATGATAACGTGCCACAGTGATGTGGCATGATGATGTGGTGCTGACATGGAAGAGGACAATGCAACCCAGTGAGAGACTACCATGTGTCCCAATCAAGGGCTACCACGTGGTAGGCTGAAAAATCATAATGACAGTCCATGAGAAAATTTAGAAAAAAAAAAATTTGGTGGGTTTGCCAAATCTGGAAAACCACAACAAACTTTGTCATGTTCTAACCATTGGAGATATGGATAGCTCCACTGCCAAAAATATATGAACAACCTTTTATTATATATATATATCAGGATCAGGATCAGGATGAGGAAGTTTCAATATCTTCAGTTGATGAGTTTCCACTTGAGTACTTGGATGAGTTACAGAAAGATATCATCTTGGACAAAAGGATGAGGACTTCACACAAGGGTGATGTTGATTATCTTTGAGTAGGCTTAAAGGGCACACATCCAAGCAAGGCAAAGTGGATTGAGAAGGACAAAGTGAGGGGACTCTTCCCTTACCTACATGTTGATTGATGAAATATTTTGGTGGTCCAGAAACATCTCAGGGGGAAGGCATGATCCAAAAAGGATCTAGATAAGGCTAAGAAAAACTAAGAACTCATAGAGGCAACTCAATATGCTTAGAATGTCCTCAATAGATAGAGAAAGGGAAAAAATTCAAAGTTCCCAAAACTCGGTTAAAAATCAATTATCTTGAAGAACACATCACAATCTTTCTAACGATGCAAACGACTCATCAAACAGAGTTATATGTTGAAAGATATTTGTGGTCAAAGTTTGGTGAACCTAGCCCAGTCAGCATAGGATGAGTTAGCATCTATATTGCTAACATCATCATATGTATAGAACATGTGGAAGATGTAGAAGGTGACACGTGTCATGCTAACATTAGCATGATGCACCTAGTTTTGGAACTTTCGGGTAGATCCGTGGACCAATAGGATCATGCCACGTTGCAGTCTGTACGCTAACGTGCCACAGTGATGTGGCATGATGATGTGGTGCTGACATGGAAGAGGACAATGCGACCCAGTGAGAGACTACCATGTGTCCCAATCAAGGGCTACCACGTGGTAGGCTGAAAAATCATAATGACAGTCCATGAGAAAATTTAGAAAAAAATAAAAATTGGTGTGTCTGCCAAATCTGGCAGACCACAACAAACTTGGTCGTGTTCTAACCATTGGAAATATGGATAGTGAAACTGCCAAAAATATATGAACAACCTTTTATTATATATATATATATATATCAGGATCAGGATCAAGATGAGGAAGTTTCAATACCTTCAGTTGATGAGTTTCCACTTGAGTACTTGGATGAGTTACAGGAAAATATCATCTTCGACAAAAGGATGAGGACTTCACACAAGGGTGATGTTGATTATCTTTGAGTAGGCTTAAAGGGCACACATCCAAGCAAGGCAAAGTGGATTGAGAAGGACAAAGTGAGGGGATTCTTCCCTTACCTACATGTTGATTGATGAAATATTTTGGTGGTCCAAAAAGATCTCAGGGGGAAGGCATGATCCAAAAAGGATCTAGATAAGGCTAAGAACAACTAAGAACTTGTAGAGGCAACTCAATATGCTCAGAATGGCCTCAATATATAGAGAAAGGGAAAAAATTCAAAGTTCCCAAAACTCGGTTAAAAATAAATTATCTTGAAGAACACATCACAATCTTTCTAACGATGCAAACGACTCATCGAACAGAGTTACAGGTTGAAAGATATTTGTGGTCAAAGTTTGGTCAACCTAGCCCAGTCAGCATAGGATGAGTTAGCATCTATATTGCTAACATCAACATATGTATAGAACATGTGGAAGATGTAGAAGGTGACACATGTCATGCTAACATTAGCATGATGCACCTAGTTTTGGAACTTTCGGGTAGATCCGTGGACCAATAGGATCATGCCACGTTGCAGTCTGTACGCTAGCGTGCCACTGTAATGTGGCATGATGATGTGGTGATGACATGGAAGAGGACGATGCGACCCAGTGAGAGACTACCATGTTTCCCAATCAAGGGTTTCCACGTAGTAGGCTGGAAAATCATAATGACAGTCCATGAGAAAATTTAGAAAAAAAAAGAATTGGTGGGTCTATCAAATCTGGCAGACCACAACAAACTTGGTCGTGTTCTAACCATTGGAGATATGGATAGCACCACTGCCAAAAATATATGAACAATCTTTTATTATATATATATATATATATATATATATACATTGCGACAAATTAAAACCCAAAAGGGGGAGGCCCGCGGGTTTGACCCCAGGACCTCCTCCCCACTATACGCCTTTGTATTAATGCCCAAACCAACATGCCAACAAACTTCTTTGTTATCAACACCCATAGATAATACTCAAATGTTCAGTCCACCCAGCCCTGGGGAGGAAGGCGTGCTTAAGGTACAGCCTTGGGCACTCATTTCTATGCAATCCAGTCATTAATTGCAAGTTGTAGAGGGGCACAAAAGCTGAGACAAATTTCTTCTTGGGACTGGGATCGCCAGAGTCAGATCGAGGTGTGGAGACAGTCATTTTTGGGTAATTCAATTCCATGAATTCAGTGGTGCTATCTATTTTCTGATCTGAGCATTATTTCTGCAACTTGATTTCAGAATGAGGTATACTTATGTATTTTTCCAAATTCTTTGTTGAGTTGTTGAAAGAGCCTAGACATCTGAGAGAAGGACCTGAAGATGTAGCCCACCAGGGAATAACATTGTTATCAATTTCTTTGTGTTCATGTTTTATTATTATATCTCTTCATTATTGAGTTTTTCCTTCTTTAATGCTACAGTTTAATTTATACTCATTTAATGCAATTCTTTATAAGTCACTAGATGAAAATATCCTGGATCAACAAGAGAATCTATCAACATTGATGATCAAATATTAGAAAATGTTGATACTSACAAAATTGGGAAGAAAGAAGCTAAGCATTATATAAGATATCAAACTAAGAATATGTATAATACTTTTTTCAAAGATGAATCAGTAACAGTACAAACTCAACTTTTAATTTGTTTAATAAAGTCAAGAAAGTTAAAAGAAGCTACATCATTATTGGGTATTCAAAAGTAGACAAAATATACAAAGGTGAAACAGAATGTCTTTGACAACATAACTAGTGTATTGAAAGATTTTGGAAAATATTGAAAAAATATGTCAATGTTGCAGGTAGAGTGATAGAAACAACAGTTGTTTCATCTATCAATATAAAATATCGTTTGACACAACACATGGAAAAAGCGATGAGAACCTCAAGAAAAACATTGTAGAAACATAGAAAATTTCGATTGAAAATAGATGCAAATGATTAACTTGCTTGTTGGACAGTGATTTCTAGACAACCCTACAAATATAGAATTGCATAAAATGTTAAAGAGGCCCGTAATTGTTGGTTGACAGAATCTCGTGTTTCACCACATACAACGGATGTGTTGTGACGAAGAATAGAATGTTGGCATGTTTATAGGAAGAGTGTGTCTTTCATTGATGACAATAACAACATAGACGATGGCATATTGCCAGTGATGATGGAAAACATGAAAGCAATGATGATAGCATCGGGAATGTCTAGAATATGACAATGTGGGGCTTTGGAGAAGCTTTTTTGTGGTTCTATTACTTCATAGTGTTACTTCATGCATATTGCTTTTTGTTTTGGTGGAGCTACCTAGGCATATTACTTTTTGACAAGAGGAGAGACATGATTTTTTTTTTATCTATATAGTCATTCATGCACTTATAAGGGGTGGTAGGAGATGAAGAGAATGGAATAGGAACATCATATAGAATATAGATTAGTCTCAGAGAAATAAATGTAGAAGAAAAGTTGAACAGAAGAGTGCAGTGGAGGCACAGAGCATAGAATCATAAATATGCAGAAGTTGAACAGAGCATAGAAGTTGAAGAACGCAGAGGAGACATTGAGCAGTAACATATCATATCAGAGACAGATGAAGTAAGTAATTTTTGTAATATTCAATTAGGGTGGTAGGGTGGTGCTAGGGAGGATTGTAGTCCTCTAAATTCTAGTTGGTGCTAGAATATATTCTGGCAGTCGGTGCTTCCATTTAGTAGGTGCTAGAGAAACCTAAGAGTTTGTGCTCTATGTAAGTTGCATCTTTATATTAGATGTTGTAGCCTCATATTTGATTTGGTGCTCAAATACTATGATTTACATGAAATTTGGATATTGATTGACATCTGAAGAAGAAGAAGAGGTTTTCTCCCTTTATGGGTTTCCTCATGAAAATCAGTGTCTCTGTGTTTTCTGTGTGATTGATCAAATATTATATATATCTATGCAACACATTTAATAATAATATAGAATGATTCAGAAAAGAACAAGAAAAGTTTCAATATTATATATATATATATATATATATATAACTGATTCACCTTCCCCTCTCAGATATATTTCCATCAATTGGTATCAGAGTTGGTGCCTTTGATTAAAGGTAGATCCATAAGCTTGAACATGACTAGTCATGAAGGAAGTTAAACGAATAGAGACCCTATGTTTGATCGAACAAACTTTTCCTTCTAGAAAATAAGGATGAGAACATATTTAATGTCTCTGGGTGATGATGTTTGGGATGTCATTGAAACTGGATATGTGAAGCCTGTAGTCTTGGCCTCAAAATATGATAACTTGGAGTTTAGATTTAATGCAAAATCAATGAATGCCATCCTCATTGGACTTGTATAAGACGAGTCAAATACATGCACTGTGATTCAGCAAAAGTTAAGTGGGACAAGATGATAAGTAGTTATGAAGGTAATGAAAAGGTGAAAGATGAAAAACTTTAGACTCATAGATTGAAATTCAAGCAGTTAAAGATGGATGAAGACAAAGCTATCAGTAAATACTTCTTACGTATAGAAGAACTTGTCAACACTATGAAATGTATAGGTGAAACTATAGATGAATATTTTTGAGTCCATAAAATATTAACATATCTTCCTGATAGATTTAACTCAAAGGTCTTTGCTATAGCGGAAATAGCTAATCTCAAAACATTGTCACTAGATCAACTTCTTGGAACCCTAAATGCTTATGAAATGAGAATCACCAAAGGGAAATCCACTACAAGAGAGGAATCCTTTAAAGAATAGAAGAACATGGACCCCGATATAGATGAGATTGAAGAAAATTTTGTGAGAAGACTGATGAAAGGATCAGGAAAATACAAAGGTAAGTTTCCCTTCAAATGTTTCAACTATGGTAAGATACGTTATTTTGCCTCTAAGTGTCCTCACAAAAGAAAGGATCAGACATATGACAATGAAGAGAAGCACAAACAAAAGAAGGTCTATAAAGAGAATAATTTTAAGAAGAAAATCCTTTGTGTAAACAATGATGTCGATCCTTCAGATGATGAAAACAGTGACTCTTCTACTGAAAGTAAAATAAATGATTTCATGATAATAGATTTAGAATACCTAAAAATTGAAGATACAGGAAGTCAGTTCACTGATGGTGAAGCAGTAATAGATCTTGAAGGAGAACTTGTATGTGTCGTGGAAGAGATTGATGGACTCAGAGAAAAGAAAAGAAAACAAAAAAAGTTATTGCTCAGGTGTGAGAAAACATGCAATGAACCATCTGAATAAATTACTCTATTGAAGGCTAAGTTAGAAGAAGCTAAGAAGATTGAAGACATACTCAAACAACAATTTAAGGAAGCCAAAACAAAAGGTGAAAAACTGGAAGTTGAAGCAATGAATGTCAAAAAAGATCTAGAGAAACTCCAAGCCTTATATCATCAAAATCTGATAAGTATTAAAGCCTCGGAAGGATTAGCCACCATTCTGAATCAGAAAAGGAATCCAAAGTTGAAAAATGGTTTGGGTAATGAAGAGGGATCAAGTAGTGGTCATCCAAGCAACAAAGAATCCATCAAGTTTGTAAAATCTACAACCATAGACAACAACAAACCTGCAAAACCAAAGGAATATAATCAGCCACCAAGGAGGAGTGAAGGAGAAAGTACCAGAATTGAATCTGTAGAACAAAGAAATAATACACCCTCTACTCAAGGAAATCATCAACATGGAATAAATCGACCTTCTCAAAGAAGACAACCATTTTCCAGGTACAAAGATTTGTTCTATGGATATTGATTTTTTTTCTCTAACTTGGACACAAAGTTGTAAATTGTTCTTTAAGATTTAGACATGAGCAATCAAGACACCCGAGGAATAAATATCTACCGCAAAAAAGAATGAGATAGGCAAGTAACAAACAACCACATACTACAAATCATGTGATCGCTGGGAAAAAGATGCAGATTAAGTATAACAATCGCTATGATCCTTTATTCAATGAACGAGAATGTTAAATCTGCCATAATTATGGACATAAAGATGCAAATTGCCGCTTAAAGAACTATAAGGCAGATCCAAATCACAGAGTTGAAAATGTCAAGGTTTGGAAGAATAAATAAGATAACAAGTGTGTGTGTGACACACCAGAAGCATATGGTCAAGAGACAAAGAAATGTAATATGTAAATGATGTAAATTGAATATAATGAATAAAATGTATCACCAGTTGTAGATGGACACAGACAAAGATTTGGGGACTAAGTAGTCCACAAGAGAGGGAAGGGATCCAAGAGGGAGAGTTACCCATACATATTAAACCAAAAATCATTTATTATTTCCTTCTAAATAATCCTTACCATGAACCTTCCATTAGTTGTTGAGTGTTCTTGAGCCCAATCATTGAATTCATGTAAGAGGGTTGGTGTGAGATTCACTTCCCATAGTTATTGAGAGCATGTGGGCTAAGTAAAATCAACTTGGGGAAGACCATAAGTCAATCAATCAATATAAAGGGAGGAAATTTGTATGTGTAGGAGACTATAATTATGAATTCATGTTTTTGCTGGAAGAGAAGTTTTTACATGGAGTTTTCAGGCCAGCAATGGAGTTATCAGTGATGAAGCTTAAAGGAAGTTGTTTTGGTCATGTTTGGATACTTTTTGGAGCTGTAATCTCATGGAGAAAGAGGCTGCATGCCTGGGAGTAGAGAGTTGTTCAAAATTTGTCAAGGAAGAACATGTTTTAGCTATTGGGTGAATTTATGTTGCAACCGTATAATTTGTGAGGTCCCAACAAGTAGAATTCATGTTCAAACTATGTTGGAAGCCCTTGAGGTGAGTGGAAAGGTCCGAGGGACCATTAGTAGTGAAGGGGGATTCCATTTTATGGGTTGTCTAGGTTGAGGGGACGATAACTAGTGGATTGGAATTGCCTATGTGTTTTGACTGTTGAGAGGAGGACATTATCTAGCGTTAGGTACCATTGTCTCTTGTGGATTCATAACAATGGATCAGGGGTGTCTTGTTTTTGAGATATGGAACAATAAGGTTATTGTTTAGAGGATTTTTTTTCCTCTTTAGTAGGTTGCACATTTTATAAGATAAGTGTTATTATTTGTTGTGTTTATGCATGTATTGTGTTGTTATAGTTGTTATTCAATTTAATCTAAAACTATATTTGGTTGTTATTTCTTGTTTTGAGAAGAATGATGCATTTAAATGCCTATTTATGGGGATGAATATTGTTGTATGTATTTAGTTGTTTTTGTGCACAATAAGAGTAATTATATTTGCATTTTTATTGTGTATGGGCAGTTGCATGAACTTCTATTTCATGTTGTGTTTTATTTTCTGCATTTGATTCAATATCAGATATTTTTATCGAGTCATCTTATAAAGTGACGTGACCCATATGGGGGATGGGTGTGTTACAAAGTGGTATTAGAGCTACTGATTCGACACTGGACCCATATGGGCCAAGAAATATTGTGAATTTGAGTAAATTTTCTATTGAAAACTTTGGTTTGTGCAAATTTAGGGAAAAATCGAGAGAAAATAAAAGTTAAATCCACAAATTCATGGTTAATATTCATGTTTAGAATGAATCAAATTTGTTTAAGAGAATTTAATGAAGTTAGTATGCAAGTTGCAGAGATGAATACAGTTGGGAATGGTCAAAATTCAAGTTTTAATGGTTGTTGTACAGTTACAAGTAGTTTTGAAAATCAACATTCGAGATCTCTTTTGATATCGAGATCGGCGATTGAGATTCAGAATGATAAATTTAAAAAACCATAAGGTTCATTCATTTTGAAAGGTTGATCAAATCAACAACCATGATTCATTTCATGGGCTTTTGAAATGGATCAGAATGACAGTCTTTTTTCATTTTGGTCGTTGAGGAGATGGAATAAAGATGACGACCAAGAACATTTCCACTAATAGATCAATGGATTTGATTCATCAGGGATTTTGGTTGAAAATGTCTAACTATGGAAATTTTCCAAGAGAAATGGTTGATGGTCGAATTAGCAAGGAGGTTGGTTTGGTCGCTAAGAGAAAATTCGATGACCGATGGTCGGGTCGACCGAAATGGAAAAGAATTTGGTTTGGACAAAATACATCTCTCACCGTCGATGGCCAATGGTTTGGGTGTCAACCAAATCTAGCGAAGTATTTTCATCCACCGACAGAAATTGTCGATGGTCGATGGGTAAATGGTCGTGCGTAAGACGATTTAGCAAGGTGTTTCAAATGAAATAAGGGGGATAAAAAATAGGACAATGGGTCGATGGTCACACGTCGGATGATTCATGGGAGTTTTTGAAATCAAACAAGAGGGATCACTGATGGGATGATAGGATCATGTTCATGCGTTGGTTGATTCTGTGGGGTTTTCGGGTCATCCAAGAGAATTAGCTAATGGCCGATGGAGGCATGAGGGTCATGATGTTTCATGTCACATTAACATCCATGTGTCATGCCATGTAAGTATCCAGGTGTTGTGCCACATCAGTAAAATTGACACCTCAGGATGACATGTCATACCACAACAACATCTATGTGTCATGACATGTCAACAATTGCCACGTTAGCCAATAGGGTTGGTGGATAACCGACGGTTAGGTCAGCCGATTTGGGAAATGTTTTCAATAGTCATTGGGGATCGTCGATCATTGATGGGACAATGTTCGGGCATCTGCTAAATCATTAAGAAGTTACATTCACCGATGAATATAATCAACAATCGATGGTTAGGTAAGCTATTTTAGAGTTGTGTGCAAATCAGTTGTCAGGGAGTTGGGATGATGGCCGACGATCGAGTCAACACTTTGGGAAAGGAGTCATGTGTGACCAAAGGAAAGTGTCGATCAATGATCAAC
The DNA here is from genome assembly GCA_009831015.1 of Picea engelmannii. NCBI lineage: Eukaryota > Viridiplantae > Streptophyta > Pinopsida > Pinales > Pinaceae > Picea > Picea engelmannii. Next base: position 807,390 of record ML777975.1, read on the forward strand.
TGATGTATTCAAATCAATGGCTCATATTTCATGTAATTTGAGATCAATGAATCATATTTAAAGGGATGTTACAATAGTAAAACAATCAATTTTATGTAAAATGTTAAGAAATTTTTATATTTTTGAAGGTCATTAACTTGCGAGGCATTTTTTAGGGCTTAAATGACGTTTTGTATCCAATCAAAACCCAAAATAACATAGTGTACCAAGGGACACCTTATCTCTACAACTTAAATAAAATAAATCGGAGAGAGAGATCCAATGAGATAAACGGTTCACAAATGTCATCATGGGTAATGCTAAGATTGAGTCTAATGGGAGAAGATAAATACATTAGCCTGTAACTATGAGAAGCTTGGAAAAAGAAGTATAGATATATAGGGCCTATAATGAGAGGATATTGAAGGATCAATATGAGATACTTCAAAGCCTGAATATGTTGTAGAACCAAGTTAACAAATATTTAGGCACATAGAAAGAAGATAGTTCCAAGAAAGTGGAGGTGTCTAGGTATCATGATAGGAGGGATGATTATGGAGAATCTAGATGATCAAGGAGTATTAGTAGGCATAAACATAATAATTCCCCAGGGAACTCTACTAGAAAAATGTATGCATGTTCAAGGTCAACAAGTATTATCAGACTAATCGGTATGTGCGGACACTAACAAATATCCCTAGATCCACTTGGATATAGAACAAAACAGGACAAGACATGACTCTTTCCCTAAGTTTTGACCATTAAATTAGCTAGTAGGGAGGAACAAGTAACATACCTTTGTATCGCTTCTAAGGGTCTTTGTTGCTCCCACTTCGATCTGGTGCTCTCGTGAGGTCAAGACCAAGACAACAGAAACCAACGAAAGTGAAGATAGCAAAATATATTCAACTGTCAACTTATGTGTATGATCAAGGAATTACACAATAAAGTAAGAATAGCTTTATGGGGAAAGGACATGCCAATGTATCATATTAATCGAAAGTAGAAGATACAACCTGATCGCCTTGATTTCACAAGCTTCCTTTCTGTGGCTCTTGGCTCCAACACACACACTTGCTCTATCCTTGTATGAAGAAGATCCAATTCCTCTTAATAGACTTGCTAGAGTCTCCAAGCTCCTGTTCAAGCTAGGTCCTTCACACAATTCTTTCACCAATTCTCCAATGAATCTTTCTTAACCTTTTCCATGAGAATTCCATCAATATATAGGAGAGAATGAGATGGTTACTTGGATAAGAATGATCCCACAATATCAAGGAAACTAGTAAAAGGATAACCATTCGAATGCCAACCCATTCTTCTAGAAGATTCCATTTTAGAACCATCGAGACTTCATCTTTTTCCAAGCTTTAGAACAAGTTCGCACCCTAGCTATGTAGCACAGTGCAAGAAGTTCGCACCCTAGCTGAAGGAAGCTTGCGAGAATGGGTCATTCTCGCACCCTAGGATATTAGAAACTTGTGAACTCTCTTCAAAAGTATGTTTTCTGGGAAGAGATGAATGCCACTTTTCTCAGGAGAAAGTTCTTATGAGGAGCCTGAGTACACCATCATCAATACACCATCAAGATTGACCAAAATCATGGGTAACAACAAGAAGCCCAATTATATCTCCTATCAGGAAATAGAGAAGGAGACGTGGGTCAAATAGCTTGCAAGGGGAATTAAGGAAAATCAAGACACCATCATTTGATGGAGAAAATAAGAAAGGTGAATATACATAAGCACATTTGTTGGGAATGAGTAAATATTTCTAGTTGCATAACTACTCATCAAATATGGAAGCCATAATTCTAGCGAACCACCTTCAAGAAAAGGAATTTATCTGGTGGGATCAGTTGAAGCAGGTTAAGCACCTGGATGAGAAAATAATTTCTTGGAATCAGTTCAAGAAATAGTTTTAGGAGTAGTACTTGTCAGAGTAATATTATGACAAGAAGATACAAAAGTTATTTGAACTCAAACTTGGGAACATGACCATGGATGAATATGAGAGAAAGTTCTTGGAACTTCTCAAGTACATGAGCTTCATCAGAGATGTGAAGGTCAAAATTCAGAGGTTCCTTAGTGAATTTCCATCCTTTTATAAGGACAAAATTCAGTTTGACGAGCCCAAAAATTTATAAGAATCCATACGAAAGGATAAGTATTTGTATGATAAAAGCACATGAAGGCCATATTTCCAAAAGGCTTGGGATAACAACAAGAAAGGATATATGGATAAAATGAAGAGAGGATTCAAGCCACCTTTCATAAGGAATAAATATCAATCATATCAACAAGGGAAACCATCTCAAGGTGATCAGAAAATGACAGAGTCTTTGGGAAAGAGGCCAAGAAAACATCCTATAAAGTGTTCGGGGTATGAAGGAGATCACATGTATAAATATTTTTCTCATCATGGATGTAAATTGAAGACTTTTCATAGCATCAAGAAGGAGGATAAAATAGAGGATATGGGAAAAAGTGTGCCAAGGATTTATGCAACCTTGGACAATAGATAAACTAGAAGGCGGAACACGAAGGGGATTTCTGAGTGGAACCAGAACGCATCTTGGACCGGAAAATCAAAGTTTTGAAGAACAAATCCATAGGCTTGGAAAAGGTTCAATGGACCTATTAAGGTCCTGAAGATACTACATGGGAGCACCAAGAAGCCATGCAAGAAGCATAGCTGCAAAATTTTGAAAATTTTGAAGAAAATTGATTGTCCATTTGTACATAAATGAATGAAGACTCCATTTTGGCTGTTGAAGTTCATGGAGCCACAAATCTGAAATTTCCTATCCAACTGATGTGTGGGTTGAGGGTAAATGGGAGTTTATAGTTGGAACTATAGCAATTGTCATTAAATTGTAGAATTACAATGTACTTTGATGTAATGTTTTTTCTTATATGTAAATGTGTAAACTGTTTGGTTATGTTCATTGAGGAAATACAATTTGTAGTGGGAGGGGAGTGTAACATCCTTGTTTTCAAAACCCGAACTATATATATATATATATATATATATA
>ML777975.1:843888-859017 GCA_009831015.1 Picea engelmannii
TATTTTTTTATTACTTTCTTATTATTCTATGTAATACTTTATTATTTTTGTTTTTATTAACTTTATTAAATACTTTGTTATTTACTATCTTATTTTTTATAAATTAATTTATAATATATAAATGTATTTTTTTCATTATTATTAAATTATTTTAATAATGCATTTATTTTTTATTAATTTTTTTATGTTTCTATTATTTTCTAATTTATAAATATTTTTTATTTAATATTAATTTTATTATGTATAATCAATTGAGAATTAATAATTTAATTATTATAAATTAATAAACATTATTATATAATTTYTAATTAATTAATTTTCTATAATTAAATAATCAATTTCTAATAATTTATTTATTGTTTAATATTTTTTAAATTTATTATTATTTAATAATYAAATTAYTATTTATTATTATTATTAAATTATTKWATTKTATATGAATATTAACTAAATTTTTAATTATTTTATTTTAAATAATAATTAATTATTTTATTTTAAATAATAATTAATTATTTTATTTTAAATAATAATTAAGTAATTACTAAATAATAATTAAATATTACATTTAAATTATATCAAAATATGTTCATGGTTGTGGCGATGCATGCCGGCCGTCAACTAGCAACAACCACATTAAGTAAAAAGTGGTTGATATACGCCGATCGGCGCCATTAATTAAAAAAAAAAAAAAATATGGCGCCGATCGTCGTATATCAACCACTTTTTACTTAATGTGGTTGTTGCTAGTAATATTTTATACAGGAAATGTGATGTTCGAAGTATAAATTCAACAATTTCAAGTTCTCAAGCAAAGTATGGAAATTTTAGCATTGTTTTTTTTTCTTGATCCATTTTTTCTTTATCTTGCAAATATTTGAACTATGAATGGTTTTAAATCTACATTCCTCCTCACTTACAAATATGAAATACAAAACTATACTAGAAAATACAAAGAGGATCGAAGAAACAAGTAAATAATGATGGGAAAAAACAATACTCTAGCATGGATCTCCCAAGCTTTCATCTTTCCAGAACACAAGCTTATGGATGGAAATTCCACTGTAAAACCATAAACTCAATCTTGAAGAAACCCTCTTGCAGGATACAATATTAGAATCGTTTTCCTCTTCACTATGGGAGTGAAAAATAATATGGAAAGAAATGGCATATAAATCTCAATCTTGGAGTCAGTTTCTCATATTTCTCTCAACCCTTCAACACCTCCATAGGTTTTGTTGTTGTGAAAATGAAAATTTTCCCATTAAAACCCTAATATGTTGCAAATTTATGTCCTCGTCAAGCCACATGATTTATTTTACCTTTTAGAATTGGATATGGTTTGTAAATAACATATACAAGTAGAAACATGTAAAAATAAGAAGAAACCATGAGAAAACTAGTAAAGAAGAAGAGAAAGAAAACAACAAATGAGGAATGAAGAAATGACATGGACTGGAATATGTTTCCTTTTGAAAACTCGATCAATTTGATTCATAGTCTATTGGATGGGCATGAAGGAAAGGAGGGAGGAGACAAGGGGGTGGAAAAGAGGGTGCAAGGGAGGTCTAGAGGGGATGTGGGGATGTGGTGGGATAGGGAGGTGAGAAGAGGAAAAGGGTCGATGGGTAGAGGAGGGGGAGTAGTGGGAATTAAGGAAAGGAGGGAAAAGTGATTAGAGGGTTGGGAGAGGAGTTGAGAATACAAGAAATATGGAGGGACATAGGAGGAAAAAGAAAGGGAAGAGAAGAGAGGAATATAGATGAGACCGAGGTCCAAGAAAGGTGGGAATGAGGGGGTTGGGTGAGAGGGGGAAAAGAGAAGGAAGTAAGAATAGATGAAGGGTATATGAGTAGGAGAGGGGGAGTGGTGGTCATGATGGATAGGATTTAGGAACCAAGGGGGAGGAGGAGTGTTGTTTATATAGGATAGGATGGAGGAATCAACGGTGAGGGGGATGAAATATGAAGTGAAAAGTGGAGAATAGGAGAGGAAGCAAGGGTGGGGTAGAGTTGAAGGTAGGGTTTGGAGGAATAAGGGAGGGTGGATATGAGGGGAATAGTAGTTAGAAGAGGAGGTGATGGAGAGGAACGGTGGATTCATATGGGTGGAAAAATGGGAGGGGCGAGAAAATGGGGGGACGGGTGAGACAATGGGGAAGTGGGCATGAGGGGGTGGGGAAATAAAGGAAAAGGGGGAGGAGGTGAAAAGAGAAAAAAGGTGGATGGACAGGGGAGGGGGACTAGTGGGATTCAAGGAAAGGAGGGAAAATCTAATGGAGGGGTTGGGATAGGAGGTGAGTAGAGAGGAAAGATGGATGGGAATGAGAGTAAAATGAGGAGAGGAGGATAAGAGTGGGAGATATGTGAGACTAGGAGAGGTAGGAATGAAGGGGTGGGTCAAGAGGGGAAAAGGAGAAGGAGTTCAAAAGAGGTGAAGGGTGTATTGGTGGGGGAGGTGAGTGGTCAAAATTAAGGATAGGAGGGAAAATCCAAGGGGGGTGTGAGGAAAGAGGAAGGGGGAGGAGGATATGAGGCAAGTGAGGGGTAGAGAAAATTCTTATGGTACATAACATTAATAAATATCTCTAGATATTAAAGATATAGAATGGGGATTAGGTATGGAGATAGGTGTTTGCACTCTTCTCGTCGCTGTGTGAGCAAAAAGTGAGTGCTTACATGCCCAGTTGGGCTCTGCTAGGCATGACAGCTGTGATGTAAAAGGTTAGAAAGAAAACAATAAAGCTATTAACAATAATTAAACAAAAAACTAAATGACACTATGAGCATGTAAAAGAAATGAAAAACAAATGTAAATGGACCATATCACCAATGTATAGCTTGATCTTATTGATGAAATCCAAAGACACACATTGGAGAAAGAGGACTTGGGTCCCTTCCCTCTCCAATGGAAGGCTCTTGAGGCCCTCAACTGATTGCTCTCCTTACAAAGAAAAGGTGAAAATGTGGGTGAAAGAACTCCAAGATTATTCACACAAGAGAGAGGTGAATAGCTTATGAAATGCAGCCTACAATGTGTGTTGCCAAAGAATGAGTCCTTAGCAATCTCAACAACATAACAATACAAAGAATTCCTTGAGAAAATGGTGGTCATTCATGGCTTTTTATAGCCAAGCATTGAGTCATTATGTGACCTCTTTTGAATGTGAAAAGGGGCTCTTTAGGGCACCATTAGGTCTTTGACCAGCCCCCCCACACGGATTGAGCTCGGATTTGGTGTCAAATCGACTTGGGAGCTGATCCATTAGTGGTTGGGAGGCTGACCAATTTCATAAATGCGCCGTTTAGCAGGCGCGCGGGTTTTTCGCCCAACAGCCGCGCCTCGTGCGCACAGGCGCGCCTTATACGTTGTTGTTACGCGCGTGCGCGCACGCGCCCATGTTCTGTAAAGCGCCTTTGAATTTTTGATCATTTGTATAGTTTTTTTACCATTTTTCAATGCTGAGGATTTAATCCTGTGCCATGAATGAATCCAGTCCTGTGTTGACAATGCGGAGTTCTTGTCGCCCTGTGCGGACGAAATTTCAGTGATAACAGATGCCCCTTGATGGATGAGGTTAGGAGCAAAACGTATAGCCGAAATTCATCAATGTTTCTTTATGGAGAATGGTGCTGTAAGGGAGAGAAAGAATGAGACCGTGTAGAGAAATTCGTTGGAGAAGAAAGGAACCGGTAGTTCCCGACCTTCTACAAGGTGTGTATAAATATACAAGTGTGTACAAACGAGGCGGGCATGCCCCATGCTCGTGTGATGTAACTCTGAAGCAAAATGTCGGAAGTGTTGGTGTAGACAACTGCAGCGCCCTCGGGGGCGGAATGAGAAAGGTAGAAGACAATTCTACAAAGGAACATACTCTGAACCAGCGGTAATGGTCACGGAAGTAAACAACGACGGTGAGGTGGGCATGGATGGCCCTACCAAGTTCAGAGGTCTTCGGCAATTGATAATAAAGACTGCAATAGTCGCAAAGTAAGACCCACCGCAACATGAGAAAGTGTTGGCGTCGAATGTTATGGGGGTCAACGACATCAGGGAGCAATGGTGTTTCCTCCTGTGCCATCCGAGATCTCTCATTAAATGGGAAATGAGAATCAAGATATTTTCGCCCTTTTGGAAAAGTGTGTTGATGTCGACAAAAGGAGGACGCGACTCCCAGAAGAAAGGGGCTTCATGGAATCTACTGTGGTGAAGATGTGGCAGAGGTACATGAACGAAATCAAGAAGTGGGAAGACTCAAGACTGCCCTTGGTTGGAGGGTGCATGATAGAAGGCGTGGCCGCAACCATGTGACGAGATCGAGTGTCAGGGGGATGACAAGATCAGGGGTAAGTTGTGCCAGAGGCGGGACAAGGTGAACAAATTCAGAGGATAAAGGTAAGTGACCGGGGTAGTGCTCTGAAGATATAGACAATGCCGGCGGGGGTAAATGGGAAGTAATGCTCCAACCAAGGGTGACATGGTTTGCGTGTGGCCAAAATGAAAGCAGGTCGTCAACGGTGACGACAAAAGTAAATGACTGAAAAATAAAGGCGTTTGTACAATAAATAATGAATAATGTGGTAAAAATGTACAAATACAGAAACGGGTACCCCAGTGTGAAATGAGTGCCCCAGTGAGGGCAGAAATTGCAGGAAAGATGATGAAGGGTGGGGGCCCCATTGGCGAGTTTTTGTATGAGGTAGGTGGAATGAATATAGGTTTGCAGATGGGAAAAATGATGGTGGACGAAATGGAGGGTTCATGATCCTGCAGAGGTGCAGGTAAAAAGAACTGAAGTATAAAGCGATGATCTGGGAGTCCAGGGGGGAAAGCCAGCAAAATGAGAAGAAGGAGTATGTGGTTGAGCTTCAACATGATAACAGACTAATGGGACTCCCAGCCCTAAAGGGAAAGAACAACATGAGTGTCAGAAGTGCAAAAAGGTGCTATGAATGGGACAACTCATGTGGGTGAGAATGCTACCGGGTGACAGTACTGGAGATGCAACGGGAGGTGTGAGTACTGCAGAGCCGGAGATGGGTATCCTAAAGGCCAATATCAAAGGGTGTGACTGGAAATGTAAATGCAACACAGTGGGAGAGACTACATGTGAGTGCTGAGTATATACCTGAAGGAATGATGTGGAGAGAGGATGACCCAGTACCTACACACAAAGCGACCAAATACCCAAAGTGAACAATATCTGAAGAGAATACCAAATATGAACATATATTAGAGAAATGTGACAATGCGCGTGCGTACCTGGGCATGATATGAGAAAAAGGCGCTCCGGGGGCTCAGGATGAAAAGTGGCCCAGGGACAACCATGATGTAGGTGGCGGGACGCTGATCCCGTGGCTGAAGACGGTTTACAAAATGGACGCCGTGGGCTCCCGAAATGGTGAGTGGAAGTTTGGCAAAAACCCTATATATAGCTGTAGGGCCCACATTGCCACCTCATTTGTACCTGCTGCTACAGTGAGTTCCAGAGCAGATCGAGAGGAGATTGAGCGATTGCGAGAGCACGAGGCATCCGTTTCCCGGTGTGCGAGTTTCAGGTTAGTGGTCTGAACATCCTGCATAGTGATAGGTTTCAAAATTTTGGGCAGGGTAGGTACGGGGGGTCGTACGGGAGATTTAGTGGGTTTTAGCTAGGGGGTGGGCCCAAATGCGCGGGCGATTCAGGGAAAGGCGCACGTGCGCGTGCGCTTGTTCGCTGAATAAACGCGAATGAACGCGCGTGATAGGGGAAAACAGGCGCGCATAGGTGCGCGCCGGTGGGGTATACAGGCGTGCATGAGTGCACGCCTGTAGATTGAACAGGCGTGCTTTCGAGCGCGCCTGTGGGGTATACAGGCGCGCATGAGTGCGCGCCTGTATATTGAACAGGCGTGCTTTCGAGTGCGCCTGTGGGGTGAACAGGCGCGCTCTAGCGTGCACCTGTGGGGTGAACAGGCGCGCATGTGTGTGCGCCTGTGGGGGTAAAAATCGCGCCTTGGAGGCAAGGCTTTAAGGTGAAAAAATTAGCTTATTTGATGTATTTGATGATTGTCTAAGCTAATATATGACTATGGGTTGTGTGCAGGTGACGATTAGTGATCATGGATGTGCGGTGGCACGAGAGAGACTGGTCACAGCTACGAGAGGCGGTGGCCAATGAACCGCCGACAGATCGAGCAGCAGTGCGAGCAGCGTTAGCAACCAGTGGGTTGCTAAAGTTTTTTTATTGCTATTTGGTACGAGCACAAAAGTATTTACTCCGTTTTCTGATTGAGATGTGGAGTCCAGACCGACACTGCTTCCTCGTGCGAGGAGAGCAGATTGCCTTCACTGCGGTGGAGGATGTATACTTCCTGACTGGGCTCCCCTTTCGAGGAACACCATTGACGGCAGTGCCTGTGCTGCCGAGGGAGACTGAGCTGCGTGAGGTCGCCCAATGACACTGCTCGGGCGAGGATTACATGACTGGGTCATCCGTGAGGATCAGTGGGATTGATGCTCTGCTTCATTGCTGCATAGCCGCGATGATAGTACGGGTGTACGGATCGCGAGCGCCCCATCGGATTAGTGGTGCCGAGTTGCTGCTGCTGGAGAGGGTAGTGGTGGGCCACGAGCGGTTTGCCTGGGGGCTGACCCTTCACACGCAGATGATTGCGCAGTTGGACCACTGTCGGTCCACGGGCAGGGGGGAATTCGCTTTCGGCTCCATCCTGGTGGCCTTCTTCTTGGAGAGGGTGCCGATGCTGCGCCCGAGGGTGCTACTAGATGCACCAGGGGCACGAGAGCCGCGCTTGATGCGGTGGTCTGAGATATTGCTTCGCCACGGCGGTGGCCAGGGCGGGCACTACTTCACTGCGGAGGCAGCGCAGATATGGCGGCAGATGCCGCAGGTCATTCTGCAGTTCCCCTATGCAGGGGTGGATTTCCGGAGGGACCTGGATATGGTGTTGCCTCCTGGGGAGGTGTTCGACCACAGAGGTATGTGATGTTTTTGTGTTTAGTGATTTATGGTATGTTGTTGATATACTAGTGCATATGTTTGATGTATAGACACTGATATCATTGTTTGTGTGTTGTGTGGTGCATGTGCAGATTTGGCACCTCGCAGGCGCGAGGTGGAGTTATATAGACCACCAGTGCAGCGAGAGGGGAGACCTCCACGTGGAGAGAGGCATCCACGGGACGAGGTTGCGGGGCGACCTGGAGATGCTGCGAGACCGGCGAGGAGGCCCCGGTTTGATGACCCTGGTGCGGGGCCATCGCATGCCCCTCCGGCGACAGCTGCTGGAGGGGAGATGGACGACATATGCTGTCGATTTGAGGCAGTGCTGCGGGATGTGCCTGAGGGTATGTGGACCCGCATCCGGGATGAGGGATTCCTGGAGCAGTGTGTAGGGGTACCGGCACCATGGCGGGGCCTAGTACGGCGAGCAGCTGTGGCAGCTGCGATGACGAGTGGACGTCTGCCTCTAGGGCAGGAGGGTCCTGTAGGTGTTCCACCACCACCGGCTGGAGCAGGTGGGGGAGGGCCACCACCTCCTCCTAAGGGAGGGGCAGCAGGGGGTGCGTTAGAGGCACCCTGATGTATTTTGTATTGTGTATACTATTTTTGATTAGGCTGGTGAGCCGATTTTTGTACCAGGATGTGGCACGGGCCAGTGGGCCAATGTACTTTTTGTGTATGTAAACATTTTGGATGGCCTTAGAGGCCCACGTATATATATATGAGTATACATGTTTATGGAGATCCAAATGTGTTTTACATGTGTTTTTGGTTGATGTTTATGATGATATCTATTTTATATGTTGTGACAGGATGTATGATATGTTTATGTGTGTGTAGCTTGATGTGATATATGCCAATCTAACACCATGTTAGCTATTTCATCGGTTATCTGATTTAATTCTCTTGGAATATGTGTAAATGTAATGGAATCAAAATGTCGAGTCAATAATCTAACCTGCAGGTATTTGCGAAAAAAGGCATGGATCGCGTACACGGTACACATTGTTGATTTGAAGAACGACTAGCTGGGAGTCGAGAAGAACGCTAAGATGACGAATATGATGATGTTGGGCGTCGGTCAGGAGGCCAATGACAGCAGTGTATTCGGCTTGGTTATTGGTTGCTGGTCCTAAACATATGCCGCTGGAATGTAGCATTTCATGTGAAGGGGTGTAGAGAGCCCAAGCAGCTGAAGCGAGATTTTGTGTCCAACGGCTGGCGCCGTCGGTGTACCCAATGTGGTAGGATGGTGGAGGAATCATTTGTCAATAGCACAAAGGATTGTCTTAGATGAGAAAAAAAGATTAAAAAACGCTAAAAAGGAAAAATAACCTAAAGTAGCGTGACTACGTTTAAGCATAAAATTTCTTGAGATATAACCCATTGACGGGTTCTTTGATCGTGAGGCCTTCAGGGGAGGCCAGGATGTATGCGCCTTTGGTGAGGCAATGTTGGATGATATAAGGGCCATGCCATAGTGACTCGAATTTTCCATGGCCAAAGGTATCGTGAGCGATATCATAAGCAAGGACAAGGTCGCCTTCGTGAAATGATCGAAGGTTGACATGACGATCAAAGGTGGCCTTGGATTGTTTTTTGGCTACCTCGTTGTGTTGTAATGAGGATCGACGATCCTCATCCAGAGACTCCAAGTGCAGCAAGCCCTGCTCCATTGGAGCAGTGTCAGGTAAAAGCTCAATTGCGGTGCGAAGGGTGGGAATTTTGCATTCAATGGGAAGAGTTGCCTCGACCCCATGGACTAAATGGAAGGGCGTGAAACCTGTGGCGGTCTTTACTGCCGTTCGATAAACCCATAGCGCGAAAAATAACATGTGATGCCAATTGGTTTTATGTTTATTCACCGTGCGCTGTAAGATGGTCTTGAGGACTTTGTTCACCGCCTCGACCTATCCGTTTGAATGAGGATAGTATGGTGAGGCAAACTCGTGAGAGAAGCCTAACCGAGAAGAGAGTTCGAAAAAGATCTCATTCTCAAAATGTTTCCCATGATCATAAACAAGTTGAAGTGGTACTCCGAACTGGGACATGACGTGGTTGAAGAAGAAACGCGCTGCAGTGTCAGCGGTGTTGTTTAAAGTGGGCATAGCTTCAGCCCATTTGGTGAAGTAATCAACAACGACAACAATGTATTTGTGACCATTGCTGGAGGGGGGATTACAAGTCATAAAGTCAATGCCCCATTTACAAAAGGGACTGGTAGTAATGACAGGGTGAAGAAGAGCGGGGGGAGCGCGGGATTTGTTGGCATAGAGATGACATTGCTCGCAACGTCTCACGGCATGAATGCAGTCATGAAACAGGGTAGGCCAAAAGTAACCGGCCCGGATAATCTTTTGAGCCGTGGAGATGCCCGAAAGATGGCCCCCACATGCACCATTGTGGCAGTCGTTTAGGACTCTGTCGGCTTCATCAATAGTCAGGCAACGACGCAGAATGGTGTCGACGCGCCGCCGATATAGGATGTCTCCGATGAGGAGATAGCGGGGGGCTTGATGAAGAATGCGGCGACGATCATCTCGTGATAGGTGGTTACCGAACTTTTGAGTTCGTAGGTAGACGAGGAGGTCGCCATACCAAGGGTCATCAGAAGGGATGTAAAAGAGATGTTCGTCGGGAAAGTCTGTATTGACGGGTGCACTGGGTGTGTCGGAGGGAAGGGCCGTGACAAGTTCGGCGAGAATGAGGGCCTTCTTACTCTTTGGTGTCGAGAACTCGAGGTCATATTCCTAAAGGATAATGATCCATCGAGCGAATTTTCTGTTAACTTGACGACGACTGAGAAAATATTGCATAGGGTTGGAATCTGCGACGACCTTGGTGGTGCGAAGCAGAATGTAATGGCGCAGTTTCTGGACTGCGAGGACGACGGCAAGAGTGATTTTCTCTTCATGTTTGTACTTCAGGGATGGTCCTGAGAGGTTCTTACTGACGTAATAAATGACGTGTTCACGATTGTCATCTCCGAGCTGGACTAGGACGTCGGCTACCGATATAGCTGATGCTGATACGTAGAGGATGTAGTCGCGAGTGTAGTCAGGTGCACTAATCAAGGGTGCGTTGGAAAGCGCTGCTTTCAGATCGTCAAACGACTATTGGGCATAGTCGTCCCAATGAAAAGGGATGTCGTGACGCAGTAAGCGAAGGAAACCATGTGCGCGTATAGTGTAATCAGGAGCAAAGTGCCTAAGAAAGTTGGCTTTGCCCTATAAACTCTGTAGCTGTCGCAAATTTCGAGGAGGTAGAATTTCTATGATGGCTTGGACTTTGAGAGGGTCCACGGTGATACCGCTTTGAGAAACGATGAAAACAAGGAGGCGCCCTGTGGTGACGCAGAACACACACTTGAGAGGGTTCAAGCGAATGTTATACTGACGACACCATTGAAAGATGATTCGTAAATCATCGAGGTGTTGGGTACGCTTCTTAGATCAAGCGGTGAGGTCGTCCAAGTATGCGAGGATGATGGCGGCCAGATCGTGAAAGATGTATGTCATGGCCCGCTGGAAATTTGCGCTGACATTTTTTAGGCCAAAGGGCATGACACGATATGCGAATGTACCCCAAGGGGTAATGAATGCAGTTTTGTACTGATCGGATGGGTGAATTTGAATTTGGTTATAGCCAGAGAATCCATCCATGAAGGAGAGAGCCTCGTGGCCAACACAATCATCGATGATCTGATCGATGAAAGGCGTTGGGAAGTTGTCTTTGGGACATGCGTTGTTGAGATCGCGAAAATCGGTGCAAACGCGGATAGATACCTGTTTTTTGTCGACGGGTACAGGGTTGGAAACCCATGAGGTATAAGCGATGGGATAAATGAATCTGGTCGTACGCAATTTTTCAATTTCGGCTTTGATAGCTGCGGCCTTGGCTGGGTGTAGTGGTCGTTGTTTTTGGCGAGATGGTGTGATGTCAGGCCAGGTGTCGATGCGATGTTCGACAATAGAAGGGTCGATGCCAGGCATCTCCGTGTATGACCAGGCGAAGATATCCCGAAATTCCTGGAAGAGGGCTTTGTAGGCAGTGATTTCCTCAGGAGTACAAGCTGCTCCAATGATGATTTCTTTGACAATTCCCAGTTTAATGGAAATGTCGATTTTGATGGTGGGGGAAATGTTAGCCAAATTCCCTTCTTCAAAATCACCGGGTGCAGGAATAGGATTATTGAACCAATCGACCGGTCCCGATGGGATAAAATCCTTGGTTTCGACAGCGTAAATTGGGTTAAGGGTCGGAGGAATGAGGGCCTCCTGTGGAAGGAAGAGTGCACGATGATGTGACGCATCCCAGGGAGAGTCTGGGCGTTGTAGCTCTTCTAGTATGTCTTCATCGCATTGGAAATGATGGGAGTATAATGGATCATGAGGGGTGATTTCCGTGACAGTGTGGTTGCCCCCTGCTGTAGAAACGGAGTAGGAAATACTAGGAGAGGGTGTGGGTTCGCTCGACATAAACCATATATTGAGATACTGAGGGGTACCCGTAGTGGTGGGATGGCGAGTCTCCGTAGAGGAACGAGCAGGAGAGTTAGGTGGGTTACGGGGTAAATCCTTAGATACGTCATCTAAGAACCATGGGGGGGTTGGGAGTGCCTCAGGCTCGGGAGAAATGATGTGAAGATCTGCTGATGGCGAAGTAAGGTCAATTACCTCTACCGTGGGTAATGGACGTAGGGCTAATTTACGTTGGCGATATTCGATGATTATTGGACATTGGTATGTGAAATGAGCCAAGGAATCGCAAAGAGAGCACGGGCATCTTAGGCGTTCATTAACTAAAGTAGTGACATAGCGAATGTCAGTGATAGGTGTTGTGGATGGAGTAGAAGGGCGTGGGTTGTTCTGAAATTCTCGACTGACGATGGCCAATGCCTGTCGAAAATGAGGTAGTGCTGGACAATGATGGGTATAATGGCCATACTCAGAACAAATGGCACACGCGGATTTGGTCTTTAACCCCTTACTACTGGAAGGTTGAGTGGTAGCATTAGTAGTGAGTGGTGTGGGGGTTGGATTGGGGGGAATCAAATTCCGTAACTCCGGTAGTGATGGGAAGTTGTTGGTTTGGTGGCCCTCCTTATCGCACAACGCGCAAGGTGGTGGGATCCGCGAAGGAAGTGGAGTTGTGGGCTCCTTCTTCGCTCTCCTGCCTCCGGCTGTAGCAGGGGGAGTAGGGAGTATGGGAGTAGTGGGGGTATTGGGAGTAAGAACAAGAATCGTCATGGGAAGTCCTGCCTGTGGGCGAGGGACCATCTCAGGTGGATGTAAGTACCACATTGGGATTGCTAACACCATATTGGGTAGTGTGAGCGTTGCTGCTACCTAAAAAGCTTCTACACCGGGTGGAGGGTAAAAGAAGGGAATTTGAGTGAGGGGTCAGGGAACTGTCTCCCAAATGGGACAAGGCCCCTGAGGGGATGTGGATTCGTGGACTGTGGGTATCGACGAATGCGCGGGAGGCTCCTGTGGGAGTGGTGTTGCGACTGTTGAGATGTCAGAAATGACTGAAGCCTCCTGAGGAGGATGAGTAGCCTCCTGGTGAGTGATGACGCATACTTGACTAGGGGGAAGGAGTGGTGGTGCTCCATGGTATGTCCCTAACAAGGATGGGTCTTTGAAAATCCCAGGACCCATCTCGATGAGTGGGTATACTTCTTTGTTGGTGTGAATGAGTGGAAGAATGTTATCGAGACTAGCCGATGGGTTTGGCTCGTAATGTGTAACTTGGTCAATGGTCACTATCTTCCCGTTGTGGGGGAACATAATTGTCCGAAAGACTGATGATGCTACGGCCTTCATGGCATACATGTAAGTACGACCGAGAAAGATATTGTAATCGAGTTGAGCGTCGATAACTTCAATGTCAATGAGAATGGTTTTGCCCCCGAGTTCTACGGGGACATTTTGGAAAAGCCCTTCAGGAGATGACGGTCTTCCATCATAGGCTCGTAATGTGATGGCGGAGGGTAAGAGTTCCGGAGAACCAAGTTTATGCCATACTGTTTTGGACATGATGCATGTGGATGCCCCTTCATCGATGATACATCGATGGATGGTGATGTTCCGTATTTTGACTGGGATTTGAATAGCAATGGCAGCGGGAAGACGCGGTTCGCAGCTATCCAGATCAAAGGTGATAAGTCGAGTATCGGCAGGGTCGACTGCTCCCATGGCGGAAAGTAGTGATTTTCGTTGCGTTGGGCATGTCTGGAGGACTTCCAGAACTGACATGGCAGCCGGGGATTGTGCTAAGTCATCTACCAAGCTGTAGTTATGTGCGGCCCTAGCCTGTGGGTTGTGGACATTCCTGTGCAATGGGATATGAGGGATGCGCAATGGTGGTTCGGCAGACGGGCGCGGGATCACCAACGGAGGTCCTGTCGGTGTAGGGTTTATTTCTGCAGATGTAGGAGTAGACTCAGCTTGTGCAGGGTACTGACGATTACGTGTTTGCAGAAGGATTTCTTCCTCGCTGGTGAGGAGAATTGTTCGCTCTGCGGGGTTATTGGGATTGTGGTATTGGCCCACCTGAGGTAGGGGGTGCTGCGTATCCTGTTGGGTGTTGACCACACCTTGATGTGGGATAGGATTTTGCAGTACGGTGGGTGGAGGTTGTGGCGCATATTGTTGTTGTGCCTGCTGAGGGGCAGGTTGCGCAGGAGAAGGGGGAATACTCCCAGAGTCTTTCAATCTTTTGAAATCAGCGATCTGTGGGCAATGGTGGGTGTAATGACCGTATACTCCACAAAGAGCACAAGGGTGGATGGTTTTAACGGTGTTTCGCCCTTGGCGTTTGTTGTTATTGCCCCCTTGGGGGTTTTGGTTCCCTGGGTTCTGATTGCCCCCAGGGGGTTGATGTTGTGGGGGTTGATTCCCGCCTTGACCAGGATTGTTGTTATTCCTGTTCCTTCCTTTCCTTCTGTTGTTGTTTGATGGATGAGTTGGGTTGGCTGTATTTAATTGTTCAAAATTCTGGTACTGTTGAGCAGCAGAAGGTTGAACAAAATTCACCCCCGTATTTGGATGTAGGGGAGTCATGGGTTGGGGAGGTCCGGGAAAGGGGAAGGTGGCAGTCCACTTATGGATGGAGGGGTAGCAACAGGGTATGGCTGTTGGTAAGGGGGTGGGGGGTAATAAGAAGTGCCCCCATATGTTGGTGGGTATTGAGGGGTCCCATACATCGGTGGTGGTTGGGGTTGTGGACTATGATGCATGGTAGCACCTATTAGTCCGTCTACTGAGTGAGACATCCCTGATTTGTCCTGGCCAAATGGCACAGGTTTAGGAAGATCACGGAGTACTGTGTACAAGTATCCTGACTGTGCATAGATGAGGTCATATTGCTAGGCTTTACTGATGGATTCCTCTTCAGATTGTGGAAAGTTAGAAGCAACATCCTTCCCGAGGAGAGCGACAAGTGATCTAAGAAACCAGTCAAGACATTGTTGCTTGGTGGTTTCTGCTTTGCATAAACTACGTCGCCTACGCCACTCATGAATGTGGTCTGCAATGTGGGTGGCTGAGGACTATTTGAAATTGGACAGTAGTTCTAGACCATTGTCATGTCGGATGGGTAGTTGGAAGAAAGTCAAAAAGGCTTTGGCCAAGGATTCAAAGGTCGAGTGGGACCCTGATTTTTCTTCCACATACCATTTGGCCGATGGGCCGATAAGTGTGCGTTGGAAAAGACGCAATCTGACAGAATCTTCCATAATGCTGTTGGAAGAACACCATAGGTGAAAGGTCATGACGTGATTGGCGGGGTCATCCCCTTCCTTCCCTTCAAACTTTGTTATATCTGAAGGAAGTTTGGTTGGCATTGCAGGCCATGTGGCATCATGCAATATAGGATCATTAGTGAGCTTGGTGAGATCCGGAATGTTGAGAGAGGCCAAGTATGGCATCTATAGTGGGGGGGGAGGGTTAGCTCCTGCCATGGTGTGTTGTGAACCTGATCCTCGATGGGGACTAGGTGGGTTGGTGCTCCCTCCTTGAGAGGAAGTGGGTCCCCCGCTTCCGTGTAAAGGAGAGCTAGAGGACGGATGACCTTGGGAAGTGGACCCAAGTAAGGTAGAACCAAGCAAAGCTGATCCTAGGATGGTA
>ML777975.1:865500-900328 GCA_009831015.1 Picea engelmannii
ATCATCATTCCAACCTGTGGGACGATAATTTCATACAATCTCTCTCATCACCTTATGGGGTAATTTCGTTCATTTATATTTATCCTTCAAAATTAATGGACTACTTTTCTCTTGCACTGCAATTTGAATATGTTGTGTTTGGAATCATTTTCCCTTCATCTTTTCAAGAGCACTGAAATGCACGTGAATATTGTTCAGGCATCTTCTTACGCTGAAAGTGCTAAGAAACTTATTGGGGAAGTAAAGGAGATTTTCAACTCACTTTCGATGGCAGATGGAGGATTAATGAGTCCTGTCGATGATCTCCTTCAACACCTCTCGATGGTCGATAACGTTGAACGATTGGGGATCGACAGACATTTCCAAACTGAGATAAAAGTTTCTCTTGATTATGTTTACAGGTCAGTGCTGACGGCCTTCAAATTTTTGTTTTGTTTTCACGACGAATACACTTAAAACATAGAAATTATTTTGGCCACCAGTTACTGGAGCGAAAAAGGAATTGGATCTGGGAGAGATATTGTTTGTACTGATCTCAACACGACTGCCCTGGGGTTTCGAATTCTTCGACTACATGGATATACTGTGTTTCCGGGTATCCACATTTTATTGATAAATCACTCCTTTATTTTCTTTAATAAGGCATCTGCGTGTAGATATTGATAGTTATATGTATTTTACGTTTATGTCAGACGTGTTTGAACAWTTCAAAGACCAGATGGGGCGGATTGCCTGTTCCGCCAATCATACAGAGAGGCAGATCAGCAGCATTCTGAATTTATTTAGGGCTTCTCTCATTGCTTTTCCCGGAGAAAAAGTTATGGAAGAGGCTGAAATATTCTCTGCTACATATTTAAAAGAAGCCCTACAAACGATTCCAGTCTCCAGTCTTTCGCAAGAGGTGATGCAGCAATACTAATATCACATCATATCATTTTTGTTTCTGTCTGTGCTCATCCGATCATGTTTGTTTCAATCTTTCAATTTTGTGTTAGCAGATACAGTACGTTCTCCAATATCGCTGGCACTCAAATTTGCCTAGATTGGAAGCTAGGACTTACATCGACATACTTCAAGAGAATACCAAAAAACAGTAAGCCCATTATTCGAGTAACATATTCTTAGTTGAATCCAATTGTCTTTGAATCTTTCTTAAATTGGTAGTATCCATGATCACATTAGCTTATTTTATCTTCTTACAAATTAATTAGTCCATGTGACATTGTTGTTAACAACTAGGACTTTGTATCTTTCTTTTATAGCCTCTATTAGAGAAATCTCCTCCTTAATACCTTCCATTTAAAATTTTGAATTGACTCTTGTTCCATTCGGTTTCAGAATGCTAGATGTGAATACCGAGAAAGTTTTAGAACTTGCAAAATTGGAGTTCAATATCTTCCACTCTTTACAACAGAATGAGTTAAAATCTGTTTCGAGGTGATGAGCTCTATTATTTTCTATATTTTCCATAGTCTAAATGGATTTGAGTGATCAATAAAGTAAAATCCATGTCATTTGTATATGAAGATGGTGGAAAGATTCAGGTTTCCCTGATCTAAACTTCATTCGGCATCGTCACGTGGAATTCTACACTTTGGTCTCTGGCATTGACATGGAGCCTAAACATTCTACATTTAGACTGAGCTTTGTGAAAATGTGTCACCTTATCACGGTTCTGGATGATATGTACGACACTTTCGGAACAATAGACGAACTCCGACTCTTCACAGCTGCAGTTAAAAGGTGGTGATGATTAATCCAATAAGTCAAAAAAAATATTTGTTAATGTAATTGCATGAACAAAACTAACCCACTTGACAAAAAATTGTGTAATGATATATGATCAGATGGGATCCGTCAACGACACAGTGTCTTCCAGAATATATGAAAGGAGTGTACACAGTTCTTTATGAAACCGTAAATGAAATGGCGCAAGAGGCACAAAAGTCACAAGGCCGAGACACGCTCAACTATGTTCGACAAGCTGTATGGACAATAATAAATAATACATATATTAGAAGAAACAAATATTCCATGGTCATGCATTTTTTTTTTATTCAATGGGTGGTTATTCATTAATTCATTGTGCGTGTGCAGTTGGAGGCTTATATTGGTGCATACCATAAAGAAGCAGAGTGGATCTCCAGCGGTTATCTACCAACGTTTGATGAGTACTTTGAGAATGGGAAAGTTAGTTCAGGTCATCGCATAGCGACATTGCAACCCACATTCATGTTGGACATTCCCTTTCCTCATCACGTCCTGCAGGAAATTGACTTTCCATCCAAGTTCAATGACTTTGCATGTTCCATCCTTCGATTACGAGGTGACACACGGTGTTACCAGGTACTACTTAATTTCCTATGTCAAATAAAATGCAAAAACAAGGTGTTTGTATATAATTTTTTCAATGATTTTCAAACACATTTTTTAGTTTTAAATTGAATGGTGATTTTGACACTGCCACGGGGAATGCAGGCAGACAGGGTTCGTGGAGAAGAAGCTTCTTGTATATCATGCTATATGAAAGACAATCCCGGATCCACACAGGAAGATGCTCTCAATCATATCAACAACATGATTGAAGAAACAATCAAAAAATTAAATTGGGAGCTTCTGAAACCTGACAACAACGTTCCAATCTCTTCCAAAAAACATGCTTTTGACATAAGCAGAGGTTTGCATCACTTCTACAATCATCGAGATGGCTACACTGTTGCCAGCAATGAAACAAAGAATTTGGTGATAAAAACCGTTCTTGAACCTGTGCCTATGTAACCGCGTATCAACATATCAGATGTACATTAAGTTGATACTTAGTTTACGTTAGGTTTTATGGTTTATTATTGTACTTTTCGGACTATTATGTCACATGCGCCTAAAGTTTGAGGTTGCAATCGGATTTTGGGACTCTTCTTAGTGAATACATTTTACAATAATATATAAGTTATGAATTGTCAGTGGATAAAATTGTTAATAATCTAAGTTATGAATTGTCATTACAAATTTGTGGAGTTTATTAGTAGCACAATACAAACTAAATTAGAAAATCGAATATCCAAAGTGCTCTTGCAATGGGGAATATACATATTTTATTGAAAAAAATTATAAACTATTATGATTGATAATGGAAACCTCTTATACAAAGGAAAGGATACATATCCCAAGGGATTTTTTATGAACTATCCTTAGAGACAATATGGACCTCTTACACAAAGGAAATCATCATTCATAAATATTTGGATCTTTCTTAATACACATAGCCATAAAAACTTACGAACGATCTTGATAGACCATAGGGACCTCTTAACATGGTTTAAGGTCCACATATTATTTATAACTCTCGTTGGAAGAATAAAAAAGGGGATACATATCAATTGACACTTAATAAAGAAGGAAACATGTTATCATCATGGGCAGGTGCAACTTGTATATTCAATTGGATAGTAGTAGCAATTATGTAATCTATAACCACGGTGCACTAAGCTAATCATTGGCTTAAGGAAATATTTTCCTTTACTTAATCAAATGATTGGCTTAGTGCATGATAGTGCATGTATAGTTATTTTTCATGTCAAGTATAATCCCTAGCGATAGAAAGAATTCCAATTCAGTTATGTCAATTCTATTTCTATTATTATGGCTCTCTAATTTTGATATGCCAACATAGACAATGCACTATGATCTCTCAATGTAGATACACAACACTCAATGACCATGCCCCCTATCCATTCAAGATATATATTTACATATGTCCAAGTAATATGGAATCATTCCTCACTATCACAACTATTATTGCAACCATGAGACAATGTCGACAATTGGCGTATATATTGATGTAAGTATATGGCTATAGCACAACATAAAAATTGTATTTAGATCGTTGTTGTTTGAGCATACCACACAATGAATGAAAGAAATCATGGTGTGCTCACTACGAAAGCGCACCACTCGAATATTATCTCTTGATTAAACAAAGAACTATCAAATGGTCCTTTTAAACCTTGAGAGGTTAAGGGAATCCTTTTAAACATGCATAGGTTAAGGGACTTGTTTATTAGGCTAGTTAATTATGATAGAAAGCAGGGTTACAATACAACTACAACTGGTGGGTGCTCTCTTCCTTTTTTATTCCATTGATCATATGGTTCCCCAGACCAAAGATATCGGTTAGTGGTTTTCAACATACTCAAGAATAATGATAGACATGCTTACATGGTGGGTGTTTTATTTGGGTGTCGCCCTCAACAAACACTCTATAAACCTAACATTCCATTTGTGAGGAGGGTACCAATTTCCATAGGAATCAACATGATGGGAACCAAACCAAAGTTAGGCCTCTTGGTCTATGGGAGCCAAACCCAAGTTAGGCCACTTGGTCTATGTTCTGTAAATGGTAGGCTTATGGAAAAAATGGTCTTCAATGTTCAATTTAAAGAATAATGTCTCTACAATTATACCTCAGTGGGTTAAATATTCTCAATCTAAGTTTAGAGTTTTTTTCAATGCTTGTATAGTTATTTTCCATGTCAAGTCTAATCCCTAGCGATAGAAAGAATTCCAATTCAGTTATGTCAATTCTATTTCTATTATTATGGCTCTCTAATTTTGATATGCCAACATAGACAATGCACTATGATCTCTCAATGTAGATACACAACACTCAATGACCATGCCCCCTATCCATTGAAGATATATATTTACATATGTCCAAGTAACATGGAATCATTCCTCACTATCACAACTATTATTGCAACCATGAGAAAATGTTGACAATTGGTATATATATTGATGCAAGTATATGGCTATAGCACAACATAAAAATTGTATTTAGATCATTGTTGTTTGAGCATACCACACAATGAATGAAAGAAATCATGGTGTGCTCACTATGAAAGCGCACCATTCGAACATTAGCTCTTGATTAAACAAAGAACTATCAAATGGTCCTTTTAAGCCTTGAGAGGTTAAGGGAATCCTTTTAAACATGCATAGGTTAAGGGACTTGTTTAATTCTATCAGGCACAGTTAAGAATAAGAACAAGGATCAATCTCATAATTGACTATCCAAGGAAAGCAACCAGTGATTTGCTATGACAAAATCTATTTACGCAATCAAAGGGAAATTGAGTTGTGGTAGACCATTGATGAACCAAAGGAAAAATTGAGCTACTAAAACCATTTGATGTTTTCCCCATATCCATTCTGGATAAGGTGTTTTTGATTAATTGGGTTGGTTGTCATTGATGTCAACCCTTGAAGCAAGTTCAATAGAAAATTTTGGTAGCACAAATGTTTGGGTAATGGATCCAAGTTTGTTTGATGGATAATGGTATGAGTTTTGATATATTTTTAGGTAAGACTATTCTAGATGGATATTACATGTCATGCCATTTCTAGTGGTATGTGGAATGCCACATAACTCCTCACGGTTAGATAGTTATGGCCATGTGAAGTTGGAGAACCCTCATGAGTCACCTAGAAGCCCCAAAAGGTCAAGTAGTCAAAGTGGTTGCAAAGAAGAAATTACTTAAATAATAAAGTGAAGTGATGAGTATACTATAAGTGAAAGTGGATACAAAAGAAATTGTTTAAATAATAAAGGTAATGGAGAAATTACTAAGTGGACAAGTGGTTAGAAGTGGGTTAGCCCTAAAATAAGGAAAGTGGTTTAAGAGATTTTAGAAGGTAAATAATAAAGTGAAGTGATGAGTGTACTATAAGTCAAAGTGGATACAAAAGGAATTATTCAAATAATAAAGTTAATGGAGAAATTAATAAGTGGACAAGTGGTTAGAAGTGGGCTAGCCCTAAAATAAGGAAAGTGGGTTAAGATGGTTAAAAGGTAACCCCTTGAGGAAGCTACATGAAAGTATAAATAGGAGGAAATGCTCTCTCATTTTAGTCACACTTGAGCATATTGAATATCTACAAGTGACTGAGGTGACCAAAGGATATATAAGTCGAATTTCAGAGGGAAGTTGAAGTAAAGAAGGTTGAAATTTAAGGGAGGATAAATTCTTTTGATGATGTTTTCTAAAGTATGTTATTTATAGGTCATCTCACCATTTTCACAATATCATTTTATAGAATGATTCAGACCATGAAATTGGTAGGCCGTTGAGGAAACATATCTAAGTAGCTATGATAAAAATTTCATCTTGTGGGTCTTTGTATTTTTGGAGTTACGCTCTGTGGAAAATAGGGTTTGTGGCTAGTCCTGAAACTAGTCTAAAAAAGGTGTTTCCGGTAAAAAGTCATAACTTATTCATAACATATCCAAATTCAGTAAGAACAAATCTATTAGTTAGACTATAGTCTGTATTATTCTTTGTACCATTTTCATATCCATACAACAAATATTCCACGCGGGGAACGCTTTACAAGTTCGTTCTCTAAAATAAGCTAGAATTCAACAAGGTCCTTTTCTGAGAGGTTCCAAATAGTGAAATCTGGAGGAATTGCATAAAAGACATTGAAGAACATTGTGTACCATTTTCAGATCTTTATTCACTACAAGTACATAGTTATTATTATTGCAAGTTAGGGTTGTTGACTAATCCAAAATTAGTCATGTGAGACTAAAGTAAAGTTTGATGAAAATGCTTGTCTCTTGTTGTTAAAGTTAAGGAAGGTTTGCAGGTATGTGATCATATACAACAGGTATGTTACAGAGTTACAAATCAGATTTGGATGATGAAATTGATGCGGGCTTTTGGTTGAGGTACATGTTGGTTACATGGTTGAGACAAGTAGTTGATGAGTTGGCACATACATGAGGTGTATAGTTGATGATGTTGGTACATATTGATGAGTCATAGTTTATGTGTATTTGATGCATGATTGGTACATATTTGGTGCATGGTTGATGCACTCGCTGATGGTACAGGTTGAGGTACAGGTTGGTGCATGGTTGATGCACTTGTTTATGGTACATGATGATTACACATTGTTTGGTACAGGTTGGTGCATGGTTGATGCACTTGTTTATGGTACATGTTGATTACATGTTGATTGGTACATGTTCACATCAGTATATGTCACACTGATAGTGTGACAGTGGTTCCATCATTCTACTTATATTTCAGGCCGGTTGGATGGGGCAAGGACATGTGGCTATAGCCACCTTCCGATTGTAGTCAGAGAACATAAGGGGTTGTAACCTCCTTCTGGTTGTAGATAGAGAATTAGGGAGTTGAAGCTTCCCTCAGGTTATAGCTTGAGAATCTAGGGGGTTGGAGCCCCCTTCCAGTTGTAGCTAGAAAGAAAAGGAAGTTGGTGCTTTCAATGAATGTAATTCTTAAAGAGATATAAGAAAAAACATTATGTGGTTTTCTCTCACTTTGGGGTTCCACGTAAAAACACCGGTGTACTATGTATGTGTATGATTTATCATTTGTTAATTGTTTATTTAATCTGCAACCATTTGATGATAATGCTACATTGATATAACACTTTCATTTTGTGGTTAAAAAGGATTGAATTACTCTATTAAAGATTCACCCCCTCTCTCAGTAATCCAACAGGTGCAGGATAAGGGGCTACCTTCCTTGTACATATACTTTGTTTGAATTTGTTCCACTCTACATTATGAGCTAGGTGAGTGACATATTCTCAGAAACCTACGAGAACAACTATAATTTATGAGAGATCCAAAATATAGGACTCACCTATTGAATACAGATGCACTATATATTCCCTTTTCTACCATTTTTTATAAGGTTGATTATGTCAACCTATAATTGGTTGATTGTTCCAACTAAGGGTTGATCCTAATTATAGTGTTGATCCTTAGTTTAGTAAGTTCATTGGTAAGTTAGTTAGGTCATGAATGTAACGTCCCCACTATAATCCCTAGTTTAGTTAGCCACGACCAAGGGATGTATATGGAAATTGTATTTCTGAATTTTAATAAATAAAATGGGATGCCAACTACTCGGGAACATGGATATATATGGGGGATGATTAATACACAAGAGAGGGGAGGGTCTATGACAATGTCTAAAAGAGGATTCCAAGGGGGAATTACCCATGTATATTAATTCAACCCACTTCATAAAATTACTATTGGTATATGAACCTTCTATTTTTGTTGGTGTCTATTGCCAAAGTCAATCATTGAATGTGTCTAAGAGAGTGGGTGTGAGACATCACATACCATAGTTATTGGAACCATGGGGGTTGAGTATAATCATCTTGGGGAAGTGTGTAAGTCAAGCAAGAAATAAAAGAGAAGAAATTCATATGAGGAGAATAGGAAGTTTTTGGGACAATCATGTTTTGGTACGAACAAAAAGAAGAGAACAGGGAATAAGAGCATTAAAGCTAGAGAAACCATGGAGGGAGAATTTTGAAGCACACTTGGAGTAGAAGACTAAAGAGCCAAGTTTTCAGGCTTGAAGAGTGAACTCTTGTGTGAGATGCCCTATAATAGCAAGTGATTTCTAATGTTTTCCTAGAAGTTTTTCCTAGCAGTGAACTCCCTTGAGTTTCCCAATAGTGATACTCTTAGTTACCTATGAAAAAGAGACCCTAGAAAATGATTGGGATTCAATATGGTCTTATAGAAATGATGGGGTACATTCCTTTGGTTAGGCAGGTTGAGAGAAATAGAGATGGTGGAAAATCGGGATAGTTGTAGGAGAAACCCAGTGGGTTGTGGGATTTTCTGAACTGTGAGTGGACAGTGAGAGACCACCCTCTTTTGTGGATTTCCAGTGCTATCTTGGGGGTGAAATTCTATTGAGATCCATAACAACAAGTCTATGATTGGGTGAAATATCCATCCCAAGCAACTGGTTGCACAAAAAGTTTAAAAAATATGTTTTTTTATCGTGTTTCTATGTTGCATTATGAGTTTAATTATTGTGTATTAACTCTGGATTTTGATAACAATTTATATATTGTTGTATTCGAGTTTATTATTTTCATTTTATGTTTAATTTAGAGTGTTGTAGATGCATGTAGTTCATGGTATAATCACATATTTAAAAAAGTACATGGTAATGTTCCTTAGTTAATACGGGGAACGTTATATTCATGCCTCTATATCTAAATAAGATTATACCCTAATTGGTTTTGCAATGTCTCCCCTTTGCTTGAAGGGTTCTAAACCCAAGGGAAGAATGATTTTTTTTTTAATTAACATAAATATATTGATAATATTTATATGTCCATAATGTAGGTGTAATTTAATATAATAATACTATTAATATGTTTAGTATATATAAATGTGTATTAAGTACAACAATATATTGGTAAATATGTAAATATATTTTAAGTAATAACATATTCAATAGTCTAATTAAGTAATAATGTGTCCATTATATGTAGGTGTATATTTAGCACAATAAGATGTAATAGTTGGCTAATTACTAGCTGGTGGTTTGCATGAAAATTGGAAAACCATAAATGGTTATGGTTTTGTTATGGATATTTATTGAATTCTAGTGTTGTGGACACAACTATTCCTATAGAAAGTATAGTCTATTAACAACTAGAGAATCATAAAACAATATAATTCAATTGTAAATGTATGTCTATGGTTTCTTAATGTAACTACCAATTAGTTATAGAGAGAACCTACATGGTCTTTATGTTTAGTTGGAGGTAAATCCCTTGAGTTGAACTCATAGAAATTATCCTTTCTCCTATTCATGCCTTCAAAACTACACACAAGGAAACAATTACCCTTCTCAAACTTGATTGGAAGAAACAAAATATAAGCAAAAAATAACTACCTTAACTAAATATCATGTAAGTTAGAACCTTATCCAAGCTCTGAATAGAGATCAATCATTGAACATTAAGAAAAATTGTGGGAGAGGGAAAGAAGAGAGATCTCTATTTTAATTATAATGAAACAACAATAAAAAAATCTATACATGATCCATTGCTAGCACCTTTTGTAATTGTCATTTGGATTTCCCTATCCTCGAGCCACTCATGACTTCTTTAGGACCCTAAAAATATTATCCACACAAGATGAGGAAAATCAAAATTAACCATAATCATTCTGCATCCCTACTATTACTTCTAGTTATCCATTGGATCTCCCAATTTTTTATATAGTTCTCTTCACTTCATTTAAAAATTCCCCGTGAAGCCATATTTTTACCACTCAAGACCATTCCCAATGGAAGTCTATTTCTCTTCAATGATAATTTTCAAAGTGAAATAACCTTCATTATTCTATCCTAGATTCCTCTATATTTGTACCCTTCTTCCACTATTAACTATGATATCAAAAGTGGCTTTCTTTCTCTAATTACTTTTATACAAAGTAACTAAGTCATATATAGCAAATCCTTCCCAGGAACTCTTGTTCTTGGTACATAGAGATGATTCACACATGACCTCATAATCTCCTTATTCTCTTTCACATCAAGATTTGTAGATATCTACACATCTCTACATTCAAAGATATGGAGTCTTACTTTTCCTTTATATGCCCATTAATGACATTATTCACCCACTGGCTTCATGTCCTATGTGAGGATTCTTGTTGTTGTGCGTACAATTCATTCAGATTATGTAGCAGTTGACTAATAATTCTTTTGTTCCACTCTTCTTGAGTTCTTTATCCACTTTTCATTACTTTCCCTGCAACTCTCTATTGACTCAACCAACTTATACAATCTTTGTCATGCTTTTGTGACTATGATATCCAATCCTAGGCTTGAATTCATATGATTGTACATCTAATTCTGCAAAGTGAGCAAGAACCCATTTTTGTTATAATTATACATATTATAGAAATTTTGTCAATTAATTCTACATGTCCCTTTTCTACTCAATTCATGAAGAATTATTTCATATTTCCCCCAATTATACTAATTCTAGGTTATTATCCTCTAAATCATATTTTCAATGACTATTCTTATGCCCCAATCCAATATATGAGTTGAAAGTTATGGCTTCCTGAAAAAGTCATTTTCACCCCATTTGTACATTTTCTCAACTGGTGTAACTTTATTGAAATGTCAACTTCTGTCAACTATAGAATAAAATATGTCAAGAAATAGAGAAACTTTTGTATGAGGCATAGATACAAATAATGACAGGCAATTCACAATAACTCTCATATTTTCAATATGATGCTCTAGTAAAAAATTAAATCAATATGGAAATGACAACTTTATCATTTTTCACCCCTTTTCTAGACTTGGAAGTTTTATCAAAATTGGTTATATCTCAATCTGTGTACTTCTGGAAAAACTTCACTACACCAAAGTTGTTTTCCTTCATGAGTATAGAAAATTTAAAGTAAATAAAATTTTCCAATTTTGTGATCTAGGATCACTTTTCCACTAAAAATCTCAAAAATCCCCAAATAGTGGCCTGAAATAGTGGATTTTTGCCTATTTCAGCATCCCCATTCCAATCCACTTAGTATGTATTCAATTCTTTCATGGGTTATTTCCATGTTTTATTTATAGAATCTCTCCAAGAATTTCATCTCAATCTGGATGTCTTCCGATGATCAAGATCCAAATCATTAAAAACACTATTTTTCAATTTATGACAAATTCAGGTAGAAATAAATAGTGGCCCTCTCTAGTACTTTTGTAGATATCCTCTCTATGGAAAAAACATGAAAATTTCATCTCAATATGACTTAATCTGCTCCAATTATGGACAAACTAAGCGAATGGCTTGAGACTTTTTTTTTTAAATGGAGGGACAGTCTTACCTATGTGGAAATATGTTAATATGGTTGATGAATTGGAAATGACGTGGAATTGGCCACCAACCCAGGTGACTTCTTCTCTTTCCCCTGAATCTATATGTCCCTCATCTCCTACCACTAGCCCACCAGTTTACCGGGCTGAATTTCTATACTTCGTGTTCTCGACTTCTGGCCCAATCCTACCACTCAGTCCACCATCCCACTAGGATCAACCTAAAATCTCTCTCATGATTCAAATTTTGTTTGGTCTGACCATCGGGCCCACTAGGGTACTGGTCCACTAAACAAGTCTTCCATATGTCTCCCTCGATCCGACTACAGTCTGGTCCAACCACCGAGCCACAAGCCCATTGGGGCACTGGCCCACTGGTTTTCTCACACAAATGTTTCGTCCTACTTTCCTAATCGACTTTGATCCGATTCGAGCATCGGGCCACCATCCCACCTGGTCCCCCGTGCAACCATCCGGTGAATGTGATTTTCTCATTTTCTCCAACATTGAAAAGTTACATCACATGCAAACTCTACAAGATTTTGTGGCTCTCTCTACTTCACGCACAAGTGACAAAAGGCTCCCTTTTGATTATAAATAGGCTCAGTCAAGCATTTCCTTATGCATGTAGGATAAATAAAAAGACACAAATCACAAATCAACAACTATGTATCCATGCGAGGACCATATCAAAAATTGTTGTGCATTGTCTTCTTGGAGGGAAAATATGTCAATTACAATTCCCAAATCGAGCAAGAGAGGGATCAATAGAAAACCAACTCCATGAGGAATCGTCTAAGCATGGTTTCTAGGGATGAAGAGTATTGTTTAAACCAAAATATCTCCCCTCCATCAGTATCCCATAACCACTAATTTCATTCAAAAGAAAAATATGCCTCCAACAACTTTTGTCCCGGCATGTAGCAGGCCCAATCAAGGCTCGGTGTTGTAAACCTACAACTTTGATACACTCTATAACATACCCAACCACCAGTATGAGACAAACTACCTCCAAATTCCCACCTCAGGGACGCTCTAAAAACCAATCTGTAACATACATGGTACAACAAATGCCAAAACGATTTTATCTGATATTGATATGAAATGTACCCATTGCCCAGTACTTTCAATTTTTCCCTCTTAGACTGATTTCAAATTTCTGTTCCAATCTTTAATTTATCAAGAACATGAATCTGAGCATTCAATCAACCAAAACATGCTAAACCATAAAAGAAGGATTAACAACATGTCATGCAGAACATTAACAACAACATTCATAACATAAACACATCATCTCAGAGATAATAATAATACACAACGAAATATAAATATAAAAGAAAACATATAGAGCACTTATCATTCATTAAACCATCCACCAACTCGTTGCATACCAAGGATGTTCCTCCCAAGCATAGACATTGTTGTTCCAAATCTCAATAGTAGGTCACCCCTAAGCCAGGGAAATGAATCCACAAGGATAGGTCCTAAGCCAACTCTACACACAAAATTTAGCTAACAGGCTCTTAGGTTTTCCCAACCACGCAACAATCCTAATTTCTAGCTCTCTTCCCCCTTCATCCTACAAAATCCAAATAAATGAACCCATTTCTATTCCATGCAGTCTCTTAGGTTGTTCCATTTCTCTTGAAGGCTCTACTGCTAGTAGTTAGGGAATCTCAATGCTAGAAACTCCAAGGATTCTCAATTGTGGATAGTTCCTTTAGAACTTCCATTAATATCATGCAAAGAGACATCCATTCCCTCCTAGAATAATCAATAATCCCTCAAAACCATCTAACAATGTCTCTCCTCCTCAGGGATTCATTTCCATGCCCAAACCAAGAGCACACAAATGAGAAGGAAAAAAAAAAACGAATGAATAATCATTTAATGACTATAAAATCTCAAATATAATGCAGCTAAATGTATACTCATCCACTATAGATACCTCTTCCACCCTAGACTATAAAAATAATATATATGATTAAATTTAATAATGATGTAATTAATTTTAATAAGTGTAAATGAACTTTCCACCACATAACATGGAATGAAGTCTATGTCATATCTTCATAATGAGAGCTTAAAACCTTAAACACAATATTTCCAAAGTAAAAATATCTTGTAAGTTGGAAATTTTTCTATAAAGATCATAATCACTAATTATACCTTTTTAATGTTAAATCCATATTTTTTCAACTAATCGTACTATTAATAAAAAAATAGGCTTTCCTTTAATTAGGCTTTCCTTTTTTACCCAATAACATGAAATAAATAAATAATTATGTAAATAATCAATTCTCAAACATAATACTTTCAACAACCCATACTTCCAAAAAAAACACACTACCCATCCATTAAATTCTTCTTCCACCCTAACTAAAATATATATATAAAAATATAGATAACCTGATATAATTAATCTTTGTAAATACAATTTTCCATACATAATCAATCTCCTTAAATAAAAACCTACTTTACATATTCATTCTAAAAATATAAAACCTCAAATACAATACCTAAACAAAAGCTAAACTTTTCAAAAACAAACTTACAATCACAAAATATAATACTTAAACAAAAACTTAAACTTTACCAAAAACTTAAGCTCACTAAATATAACTCACTAAGCCTTTAATTCATTATATTCACAAAATATAATACTTAAACAAGAACTTAAACTTAAACAAGAAAGTCTACGTGACATTATCATCCTCATAAAACCTAATTTTTCAGACCTAATTTTTTACAGATACACTGAATGTACTGCCGTCTAGCGTGAGCTGATTGGGTGAGGAATTGATTGTAGTTAACGATGGAGTAAAAAAAGTCTAAGCTTTCGTTACTGTGAAAGCACAGTACGACGAATCAGTATCGTCCATGGGCTATTTATAGGCAATGGCAGGAACAGAGTCTGACATTGTCTTTTTAGTTCATTATCTTGTGCTGCCAGACGTGTTTAGTTCAGGAACAGAGTCTGACATTATTTTACGTTTATGTCAGACGTGTTTGAACATTTCAAAGACCAGATGGAGCGGATTGCCTGTTCCGCCAATCAGACAGAGAGGCAGATCAGCAGCATTCTGAATTTATTTCGGGCTTCTCTCATTGCTTTTCCTGGGGAAAAAGTTATGGAAGAGGCCGAAATATTCTCTGCTGCATATTTAAAAGAAGCGCTACAAAAGATTAGAGTCTCCAGTCTTTCACGAGAGGTGAGGTAGCAATACTAATATCACATCATATCATTTTTGTTTCTGTCTGTGCTCATCCGATCATGTTTGTTTCAATCTTTCAATTTTGTGTTGGCAGATACAGTACGTTCTCCAATATCGCTGGCACTCAAATTTGCCTAGATTGGAAGCTAGGACTTACATCGACATACTTCAAGAGAATACCAAAAATCAGTAAGCCCATTATTTCGAGCAACATATTCTTAGTTGGGATGCGTTGAAATTTAATAGAAGTAAATAGAATAATTTTATCTAGTAACCAAATTCTTCTTAGCATCCGGTTATCTACCAACGTTTGATGAGTACTTTGAGAATGGGAAAGTTAGTTCAGGTCATCGCATAGCGACATTGCAACCCACATTCATGTTGGACATTCCCTTTCCTCATCACGTCCTGCAGGAAATTGACTTTCCATCCAAGTTCAATGACTTTGCATGTTCCATCCTTCGATTACGAGGTGACACACGGTGTTACCAGGTACTACTTAATTTCCTATGTCAAATAAAATGCAAAAACAAGGTGTTTGTATATAATTTTTTCAATGATTTTCAAACACATTTTTTAGTTTTAAATTGAATGGTGATTTTGACACTGCCACGGGGAATGCAGGCAGACAGGGTTCGTGGAGAAGAAGCTTCTTGTATATCATGCTATATGAAAGACAATCCCGGATCCACACAGGAAGATGCTCTCAATCATATCAACAACATGATTGAAGAAACAATCAAAAAATTAAATTGGGAGCTTCTGAAACCTGACAACAACGTTCCAATCTCTTCCAAGAAACATGCTTTTGACATAAGCAGAGGTTTGCATCACTTCTACAATTATCGAGATTGGTTTGCATCACTTCTACAATTATCGAGATGGCTACACTGTTGCCAGCAATGAAACAAAGAATTTGGTGATAAAAACCGTTCTTGAACCTGTGCCTATGTAACCGCGTATCAACATATCAGATGTAAATTAAGTTGATACTTGGTTTATGTTAGGTTATGTGGTTTATTATTGTACTTTTCAGACTATTAGGTCACATGCACCTAGATTTTGAGGTTGCAATCGGATTTTCGGACCCTTTTTAATGAATACATTTTACAATAATATATAAGTTAGAAATTGTCAATAATATAAGTTATGAATTGTCATTACAAATTTGTGGATTTTATTAGTAGCACAATACAAACCACATTGGAAAATCAAATATCCAAAGTGCTCGCACAATGGGGAATACACATATTTTATTGAAAAAACTTATAAACTACCATGACTGATAATAGAGACCTCTTACACAAAGAAAATGATACATATCCCAAGGGACCTTTTATGAACTATCCTTAGAGACAATATGGACCTCTTACGCAAAGGAAATCATCATTCATAAATATTTGGATCTTTCTTAATACACATAACCATAAAAACTTATGAACGATATTGAGAGACCATAAGGACCTTTTAACACAGTTCAAGGTCCACATATTATTTATAGCCCCCACTGGAAGAATAAAAAAGGGGATACATATCAATTGACACTTAATAAAGAAGGAAACATATTATCATCACGGGAAGGTGAAACTTGTATATTCAATTGCATAGTAGTAGCAATTATGTAATCTATAACCACCATACACTAAGCTAATCATTGGATTAAGGAAATATTTTCCTTTACTTAATCAAATGATTGGCTTAGTGCATGATAGTTATAGATTTCCTTAGAAATCACTACTCAATGCAGGATTGATGGCATTGTAGTACCACCAACTCTCTTTACGTACAAGTAGATCAGCTATAATGTTAACACGAGAAACATGTAGAATATTTAATTATGATAGAAAGCAGGGTTACAATACAACTACAACTAGTGGGTTCTCTCTTCCTTTTTTATTCCATTGATCTTATGGTTTCCCAAACCAAAGAGATGGGTTAATGGTTTTCAACATACTCAAGAATAATGACAGACATGCTTACATGGTGGGTGTTTTATTTGGGTGTAGCCCTCAACAAACACTCTATAAA
Organism: Picea engelmannii; assembly: GCA_009831015.1. Classification (NCBI taxonomy): domain Eukaryota; kingdom Viridiplantae; phylum Streptophyta; class Pinopsida; order Pinales; family Pinaceae; genus Picea; species Picea engelmannii. The sequence continues at coordinate 882,425 of ML777975.1, forward strand.
CCTAACATTCTATTTGTGAGGAGGGTACCAATTTCCATAGCAATCAACATGATGGGAACCAAACCAAAGTTAGGCCACTTGGTCTATGGGAGCCAAACCCAAGTTAGGCCACTTGGTCTATGTTCTGTAAATGGTAGGCTTATGGAAAAAATGGTCTTCAATGTTCAATTTAAAGAATAATGTCTCTACAATTATACCTCAATGGGTTAAAGATTCTCAATCTGAGTTTAGAGTTTTTTTCAATGCTTGTATTTTTCTTTTCCATGTCAAGTCTAATCCCTAGCGATAGAAAGAATTCCAATTCAGTTATGTCAATTTTGTTTCTATTATTATGGCTCTCTAATTTCGATATGCCAACATAGACAATGCACTATGATCTCTCAATGTAGATACACAACACTCAATGACCATGCCCCCTATCCATTCAAGATATAGATTTACATATGTCAAAGTAATATGGAATCATTCCTCACTATCACAACTATTATTGCAACCATGAGACAATGTCGACAATTGGTATATATATTGATGCAAGTATATGGCTATAGCACAAATAAAAATTGTATTTAGATCATTGTTGTTTGAGCATACCACACAGTGAATGAAACAAATCATGGTGTGCTCACTACGAAAGAGCACCGTTCGAACATTAGCTCTTGATTAAACAAAGAACTATCAAATGGTCCTTTTAAACCTCCAGAGGTTAAGGGAATGCTTTTAAAAATGCATAGGTTAAGGGACTTGTTTAATTCTATCGGGCACAGTTAAGAATAAGAACAATGATCAATCTCATAATTGACTATCCAAGGAAACCAACGAGTGATTTGCTATGACAAAATCTATTTATGCAATCAAAGGGAAATTGAGTTGTGGTAGACCATTGATGCACCAAAGGAAAAACTGAGCTACTAAAACCATTTGATGTTTTCCCCATATCTGTTATGGATAAGGTGTTTTTGAATAATTGGGTTGGTTGTCATTGATGTCAACCCTTGAAGAAAGTTCAATTGTGAATTCTGGTAGCACAAAGGTATGGGTAATGGATCCAAGTTTGTTTGATGGATAATGGTATGAGTTTTGATATATTTTCAGGTAAGACTATTCTAGATGGATATTACATGTCATGCCATTTCTAGTGGTATGTGGAATGTCACATAACTCTTCACGGTTAGATAGTTATGGCCATGTGAAGTTAAAGAACCCTCATGAGTCACCTAGAAGCCCCAAAAGGTCAAAGTAGTCAAAGTGATTGCAAAGAAGAAATTATTTAAATAATAAAGTGAAGTGATGAGTATACTATAAGTGAAAGTGGATACAAAAGAAATTATTTAAATAATAAAGGTAACGGAGAAATTACTAAGTGGACAACTGGTTAGAAGTGGGTTAGCCCTAAATTAAGGAAAGTGGTTTAAGAGATTTTAGAAGGTAACTAATAAAGTGAAATGATGAGTGTACTATAAGTCAAAGTGGATACAAAAGGAATTATTCAAATAATAAAGTTAATGGAGAAATTAATAAGTGGACAAGTGGTTAGAAGTGGGCTAGCCCTAAAATAAGGAAAGTGGGTTAAGATGGTTAAAAGATAACCCCTTGAAGAAGCTACATGAAAGTATAAATAGGAGGCAATGCTCTCTCATTTTAGTCACACTTGAGGATATTGAATATCTACAAGTGACTGAGGTGACCAAAGGATATATAAGTTGAATTTCAGATGGAAGTTGAAGTAAATAAGGTCGAAATTTAAGGGAGGATAAATTCTTTTGATGATGCTTTCTAAGGTATGCTATTTATAGGTCATCTCAGCATTTTCACAATATCGTTTTTTATAGAATGATTCAAACCATGAAATTGATAGGCCGTTGATGAAACATATCTAAGTAGCTGTGATAAAAATTTCATCTTGTGGGTCATTGTATTTTTGGAGTTACACTCTGTGGAAAATAGGGTTTGTGGCTAGTCCTGAAACTAGTCTAAAAAAGGTGTTTCAGGTAAAAAGTCATAACTTATTCATAACATATCCAAATTCAATAAGAACAAATCTATTAGTTAGAGTATAGTCTTTATTATTCTTTGTACCATTTTTAGATCCATACAACAAATATTCCGCGCGGGGAACCCTCTACAAGTTCGCTCTCTAGAATAAGCCAAAATTCAACAAGGTATGCCATTTTTGCTATAAATCCTTTTCTAAGAGGTTCTAAATAGTGAAATCTGGAGGAATTGTATATACAACACTGAAGAACATCGTGTACCATTTTCAGATCTTTATTCACTACAAGTACATAGTTATGATTATTGCAAGTTAGGGTTGTTGACTAATCCAAAATTAGTCATGTGAGACTAAAGTAAAGTTTGATGAAAATGCTAGTCTCTTGTTGTTAAAGGTAAGGAAGGTTTGCAGGTATGTGATCATATACACCAGGTATGTTACAAAGTTATAAATCAAATTTGGATAATGAAATTGATGAGGGCTTTTGGTTGAGGTACATGTTGGTTACATGGTTGAGACAAGTAGTTGATGAGTTGGCACATACATGAGGTGTATAGTTGATGACGTTCGTACACATTGATGAGTCATAGTTTATGTGTATTTGATGCATGATTGGTACATATTTGGTGGATGGTTGATGCACTCGTTGATGGTACAGGTTGAGGCATAGGTTGCTGCATGGCTAATGCACTTGTTTATGGTACATGATGATTACACATTGTTTGGTACAGGTTGGTGCATGGTTGATGCACTTGTTTATGGTACAGGTTGATTACATGTTGATTGGTACAGGTTTACATCAGTATATGTCACAGTGATAGTGTGACATTGGTTCCATCATTCTACTTATATTTCAGGCCAGTTGGATGGGGCAAGGACATGTGGCTATAGCCACCTTCCAATTGTAGTCGGAGAACATAGGGGGTTGTAACCTCCTTTTGCTTGTAGCCAGAGAATTAGGGAGTTGGAGATTCTCTCAGGTTATAGCCTAGGAAACTAGGGGGTTGGAGCCCCCTTCCAGTTGTAGCTGGAAAGCAAAGGAAGTTGGTACTTCCAATGAATGTAATTCTTAAAGGGATATAAGAAAAAACATTATTTGGTTTTCTCCCACTTTGGGTTTCCACGTAAAAACATCGGTGTACTATGTATGTGTATGATTTATCATTTGTTAATTGTTTATTTAATCTGCAACCATTTGATGATAATGCTACATTGATATAACACTTTCATTTTGTGGTTAAAAAGGATTGAATTACTCTATTACCGATTCACCCCCCCTCTCAATAATCCAACAGGTGCAGGATAAGTGGTTACCTTCCTTGTACATATACTTTGTTTGAATTTGTTCCACTCTACATTATGAGCTGGGTGAGTGACATATTCTCAGAAACCTACGAGAACTACTATAATTTATGAGAGATCCAAAATATAGGACTCACCTATTGAATATAGACGTACTATATATTCCCTTTTCTACCATTTTTGATAAGGTCGATTATGTCAACCTATAATTGGTTGATTTTTCCAACTAAGGGTTGATCCTAATTATAGGGTTGATCCTTAGTTTAGTAAGTTCATTGGGAAGTTAGTTAGGTCATGAATGTAACGTCCCCACTATAATCCCTAGTTTAGTTAATGCATAATGTAGATATGAAATGTGGCCACAACCAAGGGATGTATATGGAAATTGTATTTCTGAATTTTAATAAATAAAATGTGATGCCAACTACTCAGGAACATGGATAGATATGGGGGATGATTAATACACAAGAGAGGGGAGGGTCTAAGAGAATGTCTAAGAGAGGATTCCAAGGGGGAATTACCCATGTATATTAATTCAATCCACTTCATAAAATTACTATTGGCATATGAACCTTCTATTTTTGTTGGTGTGTGTTCCCAAAGTCAATCATCGAATGTGTCTAAGAGAGTGGGTGTGAGACATCACATACCATAGTTATTGGGACCATGGAGGTTGAGTATAATCATCTTGGGGAAGTGTGTAAGTCAAGCAAGAAATAAAAGAGAAGAAATTCATATGAGGAGAATAGGAAGGTTTTTGGACAATCATGTTTTGGTATGAACAAAAAGAAGAGAACAGGGAATAAGAGCATTGAAGCTAGAGAAACCATGGAGTGAGAATTTTGAAGCATATTTGAAGTAGAAGACTAAAGAGCCAAGTTTTCAGGCTTGAAGAGTGAACTCTTGTGTGAGATGCACTGTAATAGCAAGTGGTTTCTAATGTTTTCCTAGAATTTTTTCCTAGCAGTGAACTCCCTTGAGTTTCCCAGTAGTGATACTCCTAGTTACCTATGAAAAAGAGACCCTGGAAAATGATTGGGATTCCCGATGGAATTATAGAAATAATGGGGTACATTCCTTTGGTTAGGCAAGTTTAGAGAAATAGAGATGGTGGAAAATTGGGATAGTTGTAGGAGAAACCCAGTGGGCTGTGGGATTTTCTGAACTATGAGTGGACAGTGAGAGACCACCTCTTTTGTGGATTTCCAGTGCTATCTTGGGGGTGAAATTCTATTGAGATCCATAACAACAAGTCTATGATTGGGTGAAATATCCATCCCAAGCAACTGGTTGCACAATTTGTTTAAAAGATATGTTTTTTATCGTGTTTCTATGTTGCATTATGAGTTTAATTATTGTGTATTAACTCTGGATTTTGATAACAATTTATATATTGTTGTATTTGAGCTTATTAACTGCATTTTATGTTTAATTTAGAATGTTGTAGATGCATGTAGTTCATGGTATAATCACATATTTAAAAAAGTACATGGTAATGTTCCTTAGTTAATATGGGGAACGTTATAGTCATGCCTCTATATCTAAATAAGATTATACCCTAATTGGTTTTGTAATGTCTCCCCTTTGCTTGAAGGATTCTAAACCCAAGGGAAGAATGATTTTTTTTAAATTAACTTAAATATATTGATAATATTTATATGTCCATAATGTAGGTGTAATTTAATATAGTAATACTATTAATATGTTTAGTATATATAAATGTATATTAAGTACAACAATATATCGGTATATATGTAAATATATTTTAAGTAATAACATATTCAATAGTCTAATTAAGTAATAATGTGTCCATTATATGTAGGTGTATATTTAGGACAATAAGATGTAATAGTTGGCTAATTACTTGTTGATGGTTTGCATGTAGAATTGGAAAACCATAAATGGTTATGGTTTTGTTATGGATATTTATTAAATTATAGTGTTGTGGATACAACTATTCTTATAGAAAGTATGGTCTATTAACAACTAGAGAATCATAAAACAATGTAATTCAATTGTAAATGTATGTCTATGGTTTCTTAATGTAACTACCAATTAGTTATAGAGAGAACCTACATGGTCTTTATGTTTAGTTGGAGGTAAATCCCTTGAGTTTAACTCATAGAAATTATCCTTTCTCCTATTCATGCTTTCAAAACTACACACAAGGAAACAATTACCCTTCTCAAACTTGATTGGAAAAAACAAAATATAAGAAAAAAATAACTACCTTAACTAAATATCATGTAAGTTAGAACCTTATCCAAGCACTGAATAGAGATCAATCATTGAACATTAAGAAAAATTGTGGGAGAGGGAAAGAAGAGAGATCTCTATTTTAATTATAATGAAACAACAATACAAAAATATATACATGATCCATTGCTAGCACCTTTTGTAATTGTCATATGGATTTCCCTACCCTCGAGCCACTCACGACTTCTTTAGGACCCTAAAAATATTATCCACACAAGATGAGGAAAATCGAAAGTTTTTAGACTTCCAATCAGGAAAGAGAGAAAATACTCAAGAAACAAGGGCTCCTTGAGGGATGGAGGTCATGAAAACCATAGGGAGACAATAACCCCTGATCATTTTGACAAGATGATAACTCCATTACTATCAATGCTTGTACAAATTCCTTCCATTTACGCCTCATTTTATACCAATTCAAGTTGATTGAGACAATTTGGCATGGGTTTTAGTTAGTTACATAAGTATTTTTCCAGTAAACCCCACTCAGGAGCATACAATTTTCATGAGTTTTATATTTTTTAATTACGTTTTTATGTGTATGCACCTTTATTTAAGAAGAAGTGTGTTTTCATGCTCCTTTGGTGAGTAGGAAGAGTGTCTGGATTGACAAGGAGGTAGTTTGGATAGTCTGCAAAGTGATCAAATTCATCAGAAGAGGTGTATGAAGGGTATGGTGGCCAAACCAAGGAATCCAAGAGATAGAGGTGTTGAAAGATGTTATAACAGATGCCCCTTAATGTATGAGGTCAAAATGGGAGTTGATGGCCAAAATAAATTATAATGACATGTAGGAAGTTTTTAGGTGGGACTAGATGGATTTCACTAAACTTCAGATTAGGAAAGCACTTGTAGAATAAAACAAGGAATTATATGACTCTCTTCCTAAGGTGGGAATACTCATGCTCAAGTGGGTAAAATAATAGTTTCTAAATCGCGTATGATACACAACCATGAAGTATATATACATGGTAAATATACATGTTCATGAAAAATATACATGGTAAATCCATGTCAAAATATATCGTAACCACAAACAAATACATAGCAGATCTATGTAACACCCCGATTTTGATCCTTAAGACTAGAATGTATTATGCAAATGTGACTTAGGTTGGTGAGATAATAAAATTGGAAGGGGTCAAAGTGCCTAGAAATGTAACAATTCTATATATATTAATAAAATACATCGTTGGTTGCAGTACAAACAAGGACACGAGAGATAGAGGGTTATGATTCCACGAGAGATAGAGGGCTATGATTCCACAAGAGAGATGGATAAAGGGGCTAAGTCTTTAATTATTATTTTTTATTCAACCACCTTTGTTTTGGTTGGGAAAAGTAGTTACATGAGATTTTTTGGGAGGCCATTTGGTTCTTGATTTCATGTAACTATATCAAACCCTCTCTTGGTTTGTTAGTCATTAAATGGTTATTCATTTGGTTTTTTTTTTTCCTTCTCATTTGTGTGCTCTTGGTTTGGGCATGGAAATGAATGCCTGAGGAGGAGAGACACTGTTAGATGGTTTTGAGGGATTATTGATTATTCTAGGAGGGAATGGATGCCTCTTTGCATGAGATTAATGGAAGTCCTGAAGGAACTATCCATAATTGGGAATCCTTGGAGTTTCTAGCATTGAGATTCCCTAACTACTAGCAGTAGAGCCTTCAAGAGAAATGGAGCAACCTAAGAGACTGCATGGAATAGAAATGGGTTCATTTATTTGTATTTTGTAGGATGAAGGGGGGAGAGAGCTAGAAATTAGGATTGTTGCGTGGTTGGGAAAACCTAAGAGCTCGTTAGCTAAATTTTGTGTGTAGAGTCGGCTTAGGACCTATCCTTGTGGATTCATTTCCTTAGCTTAGGGGTGACCTGCTATTGAGATTTGCAACAACAATGTCTTTGCTTGGGAGGAAAATCCTTGCTATGCAATGAGTTGGTGGATGGTTTAATGAATGATAAGTGCTCTATATATTTTCTTGTATATTTATATTTCGTTGTGTATTATTATTATCTCTGAGATGGTGTGTTTATGTTATGCATGTTGTTGTTAATGTTCTGCATGACATGTTGTTAATCCTTATTTTATGGTTTAGCATGTTTTGGTTGATTGAATGCTCAGATTGATGTTCTTGATAAATTAAAGATTGGAACATAAATTTGAAATCAGTCTAAGAGGGAAAAATTGAAAGTATCAAGCAATGGGTACATTTCATATCAATATCCGATAAAATCGTTTTGGCATTTGTTGTACCATGTATGTTACAGATTGGTTTTCAGAGAGTCCTTGAAGTGGGAATTTGGAGGTAGTGTGTCTCATACTGGTGGTTGGGTATGTTATAGAGTGGTATCAAAGTTTTAGGTTTACAACACCGGGCCTTTGATTGGGCCTGCTACATGCCGGGACAAAAGTTGTTGGAGGCACATTTTTCTTTTGAATGAAATTAGTGGTTATGGGATAGTGATGGAGGGGAGATATTTTGGTTTAAACAATACTCTTCATCCCTAGAAACCATGCTTAGACGATTCCTCATGGATTTGGTTTTCTATTGATCCCTCTCTTGCTTGATTTGGGAATTGTAATTGACATATTTTCTCTCCAAGAAGACAATGCACAACAATTTTCGATATGTTCCTCGCATGGATACATAGTTGTTGATTTGTGATTTGTGTATTTTTATTTATCCTACATGCATAAGGAAATACTTGACTGAGCTATTTATAATCAAAAGGGAACCTTTTGTCACTTGTGCGTGAAGCAGAGAGAGCCATGAAATCTTGTAGAGTTTGCGTGTGATGTAACTTTTCAATGTTGGAGCAAATGAGAAAATCACGTTCACTGGATGGTTGCGCGGGGGACCAGGTGGGATGGTGGCCCGATGTTTGAATCGGATCAAAGTCGATCAGGAAAGTAGGATGAAATATTTGTGTGGGAAAACCAGTGGGCTAGTGGCCCGGTGGTTGGACCAGACTGCAGTCGGATCGAGGGAGACGTATGGAAGACTTGTTTAGTGGACTGGTACCCTAGTCGGCCTGATGGTCAGACCAAACAAAATTTGAATCATGAGAGAGATTTTAGGTTGAGCCTAGTGGGATGGTGGACCAAGTGGTTGGATCGGGCTAGAAGTCGAGAACACAAAGTATGGAAATTCGGCCCAATAAATTGGTGGGCTAGTGGTAGGGGATGAGGGACGTATAAATTCAGGGGAAAGAGAAGCAGTCACCTGGGTTGGTGGCCAATTCCACGTCATTTCCAAGTCATCAACCAAATTAACATATTTCCACGTAGGTAAGATTGTCCCTCCATTTTAAAAAAGAGTTTGGAGCCATTCTCTTATTTTGTCTATAATTGGAGTAGATTAAGTCATATTGAGATGATTTTTTTAGGTTTTTTCCATAGAGAGGATATCTACAAAAGTACTAGAGAGGGCCACTATTTATTTCTACCTGGATTTGTCAGAAATTGAAAAATAGTGTTTTTTAATGATTTGGATCTTGATCATCGGAAGACATCCAGATTGAGATGAAATTCTTGGAGAGATTCTATAAATAAAACATGGAAATAACCCATGAAAGAATTGAATAAATACTAAGTGGATTGGAATGGGGATGCTGAAATAGGCCAAAATCCACTATTTCAGGCCACTATTTGGGGATTTTTGAGATTTTCAGTGGAAAAGTGATCCTAGATCACAAAATTGGATATTTTTATTTACTTTAAATTTTCTATACTCATGAAGGAAAACAACTTTGGTGTAGTGAATGTTTTCCAGAAGTACACAGATTGAGATATAACCAATTTTGATAAAACTTCCAAGTCTGGAAAAGGGGTGAAAAATGATAAAGTTGTCATTTCCATATTGATTTAGTTTTTTTACTAGAGCATCAGATTGAAAATATGAGAGTTATTATGAATTGCCTGTCATTACTTGTATCTATGCCTCATACAAAAGTTTCTCTATTTCCTGACATATTTTATTCTGTAGTTGATAGAAGTTGACATTTCAATAAAATTACACCAGTTGAGAAAATGTACAAATGGGGAGAAAATGACTTTTTCAGGAAGCCATAACTTTCATCTCAGATATTGGATTGGGGCATAAGAATAGTCATTGAAAATATGATTTAGAGGATAATAACCTAGAATTAGTATAATTGGGGGAAATATGAAATAATTCTTCATGAATTGAGTAGAAAAGGGACATGTAGAATTAATTGAAATTTTTTCTATAATATGTATAATTATAACAAAAATGGGTTCTTGCTCACTTTGTAGAATTAGATGTACAATCATATGAATTCAAGCCTAGGATTGGATATCATAGTCACAGAACCATGACAAAGAGTGTATAAGTTGGTTGAGGCAATAGAGAGTTGCAGGGAAAGTAATGAAAAGTGGATAAAGAACTCAAGAAGAGTGGAACAAAAGAATTATTAGTCAACTTCTACATAATCTGAATGAATTGTAGGCACAACAACAAGAATCCTCACATAGGACATGAAGCCAGTGGGTGAATAATGTCATTAATGGGCATATAAAGGAAAAGTAAGACTCCATATCTTTGAATGTAGAGATGTGTAGATATCTACAAATCTTGATGTGAAAGAGAATAAGGAGATTATGAGGTCATGTGTGAATCATCTCTATGTACCAAGAACAAGAGTTCTTGGGAAGGATTTGCTATATATGACTTAGTTACTTTGTATAAAAGTAATTAGAGAAAGAAAGCCACTTTTGATATCATAGTTAACAATGGAAGAAGGGTACAAATATAGAGGAATCTAGGATAGAATAATGAAGGTTCTTTCACTTTGAAAATTGTCATTGAAGAGAAATAAACTTCCATTGGGAATGGTCTTGAGTGGTAAAAATATGGCTTAATAGGGAATTTTTAAATGAAGTGAAGAGAACTATATCAAAAACTGGGAGATCCAATGGATAACTAGAAGTAATAGTAGGGATGCAGAATGATTATGGTTAATTTGATTCAATGATGTTGTGGTAGTAGAGTGACATAGTGTTCTGAGATACCTCATTCCAAGGTGCTAGAGTGATTCATAAAGGTAAAGTTTGGATATGTCTAGCTAAGAGAAGTTTCCACAAATAGAATACATTGGTTGGATTGCAGAGAGGCCAAGTGGAACTTGGTTGGAAAGTGTTTATACCAAGGAAAAATAGTGAATATGAGTAGAATGGGAGCACACAAGGAAGCAAGTATATGAATAAATTCAAGGACAACCAAATACAATATAAATAAATAATAAATAAGTGAACTAAAACATAAATGTACTGGAGTGCATGTTTCATACAATGAAGTTAGAATGCATATGCATTAGTAGACATGCTAACGGTGAATTCTTGGTGCATATGGATGTGCATTTGTGCATATGTACATGCTTGAATATGCATATGGCATGCTTGTGGACTTAGAATATTTTGTTATTATATACATGAAATAATGATGCTATATTGAGTATGACTAATGGTAGATTTTGTTTTCTTGGAAAAATGATGTGGCATGGTGGAAGATGTGAATGTTGATGATGCTTATGACTTTCATCTATGTGAAGATCCATAAGCGTGGTAGAAATGGTGATCGAAAGGATGGAGGAGGAAACCTTTGAGTATCTACAAATACCAACTAATCATGTAGCATCAAGTAGGTTGATCACAACCAAGTAGGTATGCATTTGGTTGCTTCTGATGCATAAATGATGAAGGGAATTGAGGTAATAATTCCCTAAGTTAATTTTTCAAGATTTAAATTGATATTTAATTGCCAAAGGCCTAGACTATATAAATTTTGTTGATGCTAGAAGGTTTTTAGCTAAAATTTAGTCGTGTATTGTGTTATGATTGGTTATGAGATCATAATTGGGGTCAAATCAGGAGACATACTCCTACTATAGCAATGAATACCCATAGGGATATTCATGTGTGAGACCGATATATGGTTAGATGTGGAAGGGAAATAATGCTATGTGAGTGTTCAATGGTTTCCCCTATATAGATGGCGTTTGGACTGCAACCTCTTTGTTGAAACGAAAGAGCACTTAGGAATTATGTGTCCTGATGTTGTGTACGGGTTGAAGAGGACAATATCCAAATAGTTAGGAAATATTGGGAAGTGTTTGGATAATGTGTTGAGGTGTTGAATAGACCTTCCAACTCACCATGGTGGAGTGCATGACATAGCTGTTGGGTACCATTTTATGCTTATTTTCACTTCACAAATCACACTTTTTCCTTCCATACTTTCCATAAAAAATCCTATACAAGGTACCTTTATCATTCCTTAGCTTAAGAATTGAATTTTTGAATTTTTAGCATTAAAATTAAAAATTTATCAGAAATTATAGGATTTGACTAAATCCAGTAATTGCTCCAAGGTTCGTGTACTTTTAGGATAGCTGGGCGAAATTAGAGACATGTGTCATGATCATTGATGTAAAAGGATGGATGAATATCTATCAGGTTAGAGAGCTGAGCTTTCCAAGTGTCCGGTCAATGTTGGTCAAACATGGCCACTTCAACAAAAAATACCTTGTTTTAGCATAAAATTATGGATAGTTTTAGTTTTTCTTGGGATTTGTGAATATTTTGTGGATCTGAAGTAGGGATTCAAAATTCTTAGTATATTTTGTGGATCTCATCCTCAGATTGGGATTCTTTTTAATATTTTCAGTTACAAACTTTTTGTATAAATACTTCAAGACATGGACTAGTATGACATCTTATGTTAATGAAGAAAACTCTGAATTTTCAGTCTTGAGATCAGTTTGGTGTTTTGTTATTGATGATGTTTATGAGATGATTATGTGAATGTTGTTGGAAGTTCCTTCTTAACCGAGACAACTCTAGGTGTACAAGTGAAGCACTGGAGGACCCCCTTTGCCAAGCTAGTACACTTCTCCTTTTTCATTCTTTTTCAAGTAAATTTTGGTATGAGATTTAGTTCAGTTTACATTTTTTTGTAGGTAATGTTGTTGTGTTTTACTTGATTTCAAAATTAGTTATTTTATTGATGAATGTGGGAAATCAAAGAATGCATCTCTTGTAAAAGGGTTTAGTCTTTCTGACATTTACAAGCTCTAAACTAGTTTGAATGATTGAATTTAGTTGAATTCTTTTACTTTCTCTCATTGATTAATGGTAAGAGATCTATGAATACACCTTCTGTAAAGAAGATTAGAATTTCTTTCATACTCAACACTTAGATTATCTTTTGAATTATTTATATTTAAAGAACTAAATTTATCTCTAATTCCATACATTTTGGATGCCTCTAAGTCTTACAAAGACCAGATTAACAATTAAATACACTCTAATTTACATTAGTAGATTGGATCCCGACATTTTGGTGCCATTTCCGGGGAGGCACATTTAGATATAGACTTAGAAAGATCATTTTTATAAGTAGCTTAAAAAAAAACACAAAAACACAAAAACAAAATTTAGTTTTTAATTTTAGTTATGTTTCTTTATTTCTAAATGTAGAGATGACAAAGGTAGAGTTTAGAAACAAAACGCCCCAAAAACTAATCAACCATCAGTGGGAGCAGGAACATCTACAACTGAGAAAAATGAATTCACTACACCAACTGGTGGAAAAATCACTTTGGAAGAATTAGAAGAAAACCAACGTTCAAGGCAAAGGTTAACTCTCATAGAAATACAAATTTTGTTGGCTCGTGAAGTAAAGAAGAAACAAAAAAAGTCAGAAACATCCTCTATACGAAAACAAAAACAAATAGAACAACCTCTTTTTCCAACAAAAGTATCTGATTGTACTATAAAACACTTCTTTACAATGTCATAAGCTGACATATAAGAGAGGGAGAGAAGAGAAAGACAAGAACGTGAAAGGGAATTAGAAAGAAAAATAAATTAAGAAAGAGAAAGGAAAGAATGAGAGGACAAAGAATCACATCGAGAAGAAACATGAGGAGGAGGAAATGATGAAGAGGAGGAAGAAGAACAAACTACATTTTCATTTCCAATTGTCGATACAACAACCCTCTTAGGAGATGAAATAAAAATGAAGAATATTCCTCCTTCTGTTCTTCCAAATTTCTTTGGGTTGTCAACTGAAGATCCTGATGCTTTCATGTTTGAATTTGACATCGTTTGTCAAACATATGGATATACCAATGATGCTAAAAAACTTCGTTTATTTCCTGCAAATTTGAAAGGATATGCTTTGAAATGGTTCATGGGGTTATGAGAAGCAACCATATTATACTGGGATGACATGAAAAAGAAATTTCTTGCTAAATATCAACCCTATTGTAAATAAAAAGACTCTAAAGAAGATATTTTTAAAATGTCTCAAAGTGAATATGAAATCTTAGAAGACTATCTAGAAAAATTTCTCTATAATGTGCAAAAATCTAAGCAAACTAATCTTCCTTTAGATGTCATATGTACTATATTTTTAAAAGGGATTTTAGATGAAAATTTGGATGCTCTTAATCTAATGGGGGCAGGGGATATTTCTCACTTGCCTTTCCCTAAAATTGTTGAATTAGGTAAAAAATATTCAAGAGGAAAAGCTAAAAGAGGTCAAGGACAACGAGATATTGTGACTAAGGAAACCAAATCAATTTCAAATGGTGTAACTAAATCAGAATTAGGACATCTGTTTGAGGATTTTAAAATTGATCTTATGAATTCACTTGGTTCACAAATTGACACATTAAAATCTAAAAAGAAACAGGATGAACAAGATCAGGTATTATCCATCTTTTGTGCTAAGTGTAGGACGAAACATGCATTGAAAGACTGTCCTTTAGACAACATTTAGATTTGTGGACTATGTACAGATAACCATGCAAATGATGATTGTCCAAAGTTGAAATAATTGCATGCTACTCACATGGAATAAGGACAAGGAATGGAATATCTTTACTACTTAGCACCAAGAAGACCTTGGCAACCATGTTTTACAGGTATGTCTCAAAATTTTGCTCCTCAATTCTCTCAATAGTTTCCTCAGAATTTTCAATATCCTATTCAAAGTTTATGGAATTCTCATATGAATTGGACAACTTGGCCTCCTCAACAGAACCAAAACCAACCTCCTCAAGGTTGGCGAGGATATGCTTATGGAAATCATCCATACCAACAACCATACCAACAACCATACCAACAACGTTACCAATACCAACAACAACCCTTTCCTTATCAACAATTCCAACAAAATCAACCACAAAATTTATATTCTTAGCAATCAATACCTACACCACAACTAAGACAACCACAACAATTTCAGCTACCATCTAACCAACCTCCACCCAGACCAACTCAATTACCATCCCAGCTAGTATCAAATCCTAATAACAAAGTGGAAAAACCCATGTATAACGTTGATGAAGGAACATCATTTTCTACATACTCAATCCTTCCTCTTCAAAACATCCACTTAAAGTCTGGGAAAGTTTTACAAAAGGATTATCATGTTATCATAGAAGAATAAATAGAAGATGAGAGGATTCCTGCAAAATCTAACACAGAAAAATTACAAATAGACAATCAAATTCAGAAGGGTAAAACAATAAATACCTAAACACCTCATTTCCCAGAAAGGTTAGTTAAGGAAAAATTACCAAATTCTCTTCCCGAATTTGATGTCTTAGATGAATTGAATAATGTCTGTGTGAAAATTCCTTTATTGCAAGCTATTAAATATATCCCAATCTATACAAAAGCAATCAAGGAATTATGTTTAAAGAAAACTGGCAAAAGAAAGAAGGATCCACCAACAATTCATGTAATTGGAAATTTAGTAGGCCTAATGTCAAATACTATTTCAGTTGAAAAATATGTTGACCCAAGAATTCCAATGGTAACAATAACAATCAACAATTTTTCTATCTCTAAAACATTAATTGACTTAGGAGCAGTTATCAATGTGATGACACTAGAGACAATGAGATATTTGAATCTGCAAAATCTTCAACCAACCACTATAGTCCTAGAATTAGCTATAGATCTAAAGTAGTGCCCGAAGGTATACTTGAAGATATCAAATTTTCTTTGGATTCTTGGGAGTATCCAACATATTTCTTAGTTCTTCAACCAAAATCTAATCTAGGAGGCCATCCATTGATTCTTGGAAGACCTTGGTTGGCCACAATTGATGCTTTCATTGGTTGTAGAATAGGGAATATGATTATTTCACATGGAACTAAAAGGAAACAGATCACACTTTATCCTCCTTCTCAAACACCTTCTGTAATAGATCAATTGCCATGGCTTGATGAAACAAAACAACAACAGGAAGAAGTGATTCAACCTATCTTAAGTATTAATCAAGATTTTGATTTTAGGGAGGAAAATAATGAAGATTTGTTAGACTATTTCATTTATGAACTAGATATCTCGGAACAATTGAGAAACATACAATACATTACTACAGATAAGGTTTTAGGACAAAATTTTCAGGAAAATTGCACAATCCATTCTTTAGAATTATAATTTAATGGAATTTTTCATGTTATCTCGATAACAAATGCTCAAATAAAAATAATTGAAATAAGTCCTGGGAAATATTTGAATATTGGTGCAAATATTGAACCATCTCAATAAGAACAATTGATTGCATTATTGAATAAATATCATAAAACATTTGCTTGGGAATATACTGATATGGAGGGAATTCATCCCGAGAAATGCACTCATCATATCTACACATATGATAACATAAGACCTCTAAGGCAACCTCAACGAAGAATGAATCCAATGTTGAAGAGGTAGTTAAAGAAGAATTGAAAAATTTATTACAGGTAGGATTTATCTACCCTATCTCTGACAATCAATGGGTTTCTCCATTAGTTTTTGTACCTAAGAAGAAAAGAAAATGGAGAATCTGTGTAGATTATAGAGAGTTAAACAAGGCAACACTTAGAGATCATTTTTCATTACCATTCATAGAAAAAGTCTTAGATACGCTAGCTGGGAAAATATATGTTTCCTTCCTAGATGTATTTAGTGGCTACAATCAAATCAAAATAGCATTAGAAGACTAGGAAAAAAATACTTTTACATGCCCCTGGGGTACATTTTCTTATAAGGTATTACCTTTTGGTTTATGTAATGCTCCAACTACTTTTCAAAGAGAAGTTCTAGGTATTGTTTCTGATTTAATACATGATTGTGTAGAGGTATACATGGATGATTTTTCTGTGTATGGTAATACTTTTGATGATTCCTTGAAAAATTTGGAAAAAGTCCTAAAAAATGAATAGAAACAAATTTGTCTCTCAGCAATGAAAAATGTTCCATGATGTTAACTGAAGGAATAGTGTTAAGCCCTAATATTGGCTCATTACCCCTTAATTGGGGCATATTAGATTAGTAATGCTATTTTATTTATGTCGGCTTTAGGCCATTAGTTGTAATTTATATTAGTAATTTTATTTTAATTATGTCAGCTTTAGGCCATTATTTGTAATTATACCTCCTAGTCTCCTATATATACCAAGGAGACATTTTCATTTTGAATCATCTTGTACTTGAACATTTAGGTGGGGTAAAAGGAGTTTTCCCCCTCGAAGAGGCTTATTATCTGAAATTATCTCAGTTTCAAGGCGGTGAGTACTTTTCTTGAGGTTTTTCCATGCTATATTGATGTTTGGTTCTTAACATATGGTATCAGAGCTCAACGTCTTGGGGTATCGCTGCTACATCTGAGACACCGTGGCATTTTCGCTATAAATTTGTTTCTACAATGTTTCAGAAGGAACCGCTTAGAGAGTATTTATCACACGGATCAAGGTATGTTGGGTTCAAAATTCAGCTCCTGAGGCCTTATACTTTTGGAGATACAACCTGTAAAATATAGGGTTTTGGAATCATCCTGAAATGAGTCATTTTGGCATTTTCGCTATAAAAACATTTCTGTAACGTTTCAGACCCTGAATGCTGGAGGAAATTTACATAAATTAGTAAGGTATCTGTGGTAAATATTTCAGATTTTGGGTCATCTTAAATTTTTAGATAAACCTTGTGTAAGATAGGGTATCTGACTAGTCCTATTGACTAGTCTCAAGAAGGTGTTCCAGGTAAAACAAGCATAACTTCTTGCTGGAGTATCCAAATTGAGTGGGTCTGGTTGCATTGGATCGTGGACAGTCTATATTATTTTGGGTGTGAGTTTCAGAATTTGATATCAATTATTTTGTGTGGGTAATTCTATACAAGTGAGATCTCCTGGAAAGGCCAAAAATTGGCAAGTTGTGAGGAAGTTTCCATAAATTCCACTTGCCACATCCAATTTTGATCAGACCTATGGCATTGCAGAGAAGAAATATCAGAGAACTTCCTAAAAGAAAGTTTCATACCCAGAAGGGCCGAAAC
>ML777975.1:928339-954719 GCA_009831015.1 Picea engelmannii
TATATCAACATTGTGTTTCAAGTTTTGTATATCAATTTGTTTATGGTTTATGACTACTTTGCTATCTAAATCAAATTCAAATGATATAATTTTATTACTGTTATCTATATCTTGTCTCTTCCAAATAGATAAAAGACATAACAATTATTAATTCATTTTGTGAATGATAGCTTTGTTGTCTTCATAGATTGAATTGTCACATATAAGTTTTCTGCATAACAGATTTCCCTTATTGCAGGAGTTTATAATCAGAAAATTGTTATGATTTTCTTTTATGTCTTGTTTGTCCTGTAAAACACTTCAAGGAGAAGCACAACTAATCATTTACGAAAAGCTTAAGGGCTAAAACGGTGCGAGTTTCCTCGCCGACCAGCTTGGAAGTCATCATACACAGGGCAGACTTGGAGCGTTTCCAGGTCAATTAGTAATTTGTTTACAGTTTTTATTAAGTAGTTTAATATAGATAGAAGTTTAATTAGATTTATATTAGATCGTTTAATTTCAGTAATTTCTGTTTCTTTTTCATAAAATATAAAAAATCAAAAGAGATCCTTGGCTGCCTAAGGGCAGAGAATATACATGAGTTTTGCAGGTTTTAATCAAATCTGTAGGATGTCCATAGTGTACATTTGTGAATAAGAAATATTGTAGCTAATAATTAGATAGTTGATTTGAGTTATTATAATCAGAATTAGTATCTTGTATATATAATAGTTAGTAGTTTATAGTTAGAATTAGTGTAGTTAATTTAGTTTTCTTTATTAGTTTCTAGTTTCCTTTATTTTAGTTAGTTTCATGTATTCAGTTATAGTTTAGTTTGTTTTATTTACTTTAGTAATATTTCTTAGCTCAGATCATTTCTCTTTGGTTTTCATAGGAGACCTCAGAGCAGCCAACGAAGCCATTAAACTCGTCAGGGTGGTCCATTCCAAATGGCTTGGGTTATTTAGACAACCCCGGATCGGTTCCACTCTCCCAGTTGACGGACGGTCAATTTCGCCCGTCAACATGACCTAAACTCCCATATGTTTGATATCGACATGGGCGGTTGTGACATTGTGTTGGGTGCTGACTAGCTAAGGACTTTGGGTCCCATTCTCATGGATTTTAAGGCATTAACCATGAAATTTGACTAAGAAGGCCACCAATAAAATTCCAAGGTCATTAGTTCCCATCACATGGAAAAGCTACTCAAAAAATGCCATTCTGGTGTCATTGCCCAACTCCATGCCATACAAGAAACAGAGACATCCCCGATGTCGGAAGACCTACAAGCCCTCCTTTCTAAACACCAAATGGTATTTTCCACTCCCCAAGGACTTGCTCCTTCCCGTGGTGTTCATGATCATTCCATTCCCCTTGTACCCAGAAGCCTTCCTCCCAATATCCATCTGTATCGCAAACCCTTTTCACAAAAAAATGAAATTGAGAAAATGGTCCAGGAACTCCTTACTGCAGGCGTTATCCGCCCTAGTACGAGCTCTTACTCTTCTCCTATAGTCATGGTCATGAAGAAGGAAGGTTCTTAGAGAATGTGTCCTAAATTCCGTGCCCTCAACAAACTGACCATTAAAGACAAACATCCCATTCCTGTCATTGATGACCTCCTGGATGAATTGAGTGGCACCCAATTATTTACTAAACTTGATCTTCGCTCGAGCTATCACCAGATCCATATGAAGGAGGTAGACATTCCCAAGACATCCTTTCGAACTCATGAGGGCCACTATGAGTTTTTGGTCATGCCCTTTGTATTTTGTAATGACCCCTCCACCTTCCAAAGCCTCATGAATCATGTCTTCCGTCCTTTTCTCTATCACTTTGTATTAGTTTTCTTTGATGATATCCTAATCTATAGCAAAACCTAGACAAACCATCTTACTCATGTGGATTGAGTTCTCCATCTACTCTCTCAGCACAAACTTTTCCTGAAACAGTCTAAATGTGCTTTTGGTGCCTCAAAAGTAGAATACTTGGGTCATCTGGTTGGCAAGGATGGTGTTAGGGTGGATCTGAAAAAGATTGAAGCTATGAAAGACTGGTCACACCCAAAGAATCTCAAAAGCTTGCGTGGATTTCTGGGCTTAACAGGGTATTATCGCAAGTTTGTTAATAATTATGGCAAGATCACAACACCTCTCACGGCTCTCCTCAAAAAGAACTCTTTCACTTGAACTCCATCCACTGCTCAAGATTTTCAAACCTTGAAGACGACCATCTGCACAACTCTAGTTTTGGCCCTTCATGATTTCATAAATACCTTTGTGTTGGAATGTGATGCCTCAGGGAAAGGAATCGGTGATGTCCTTATGGAAGAGGGTCGACCTTTGGCTTTCACCAGAAGGAAACTATCTGAAAGGAATCTGGGAAAACCCATCTATGAAAAGGAAATGTTGGCTATTATTCATGTCGTTGATCTCTGGCACCCTTATCTCTTGGGGAAATGTTTCCAAATTAAGACAGACCATCAAAGCCTCAAGTACTTTCTGGAACAATGGATTTCCTCCCCAGAGAAAAAAAAATGGGTGACTAAGCTCTTTGGATATGATTATGAGATCATTTACAAGAAGGGAAAAGACAATGTGGTGGCTAATGCACTGTCCCAAAAATATGAAGAAGAAGGATCCCTTTTTTCTCTTTCCTTCATTGTACCAGATTGGCTCCAAGCTGTGTGCTAGGAATGGCTACAAGATCCAAAAAGTTTGCATCTGATCCAACAATTGTAGACCAATGCTCCATCTCCCCCAAGGTACTCTTGGCTCCAGGATGAGCTTCGATACAAAGGTCATTTGTATTTAAGAAAACAATCAAAGATTAAATCCACGGTACTTTCTGAGCTTCATGCTACACCCACAGTGGGGCACTCTGGGTTCACCAAAACCTATGACAGGGTCAAACGTTCTTTCTTCTGGCATGGTATGAAACAAGACATCCGTAATTTTATCGTTGAATGTGAGGTGTGTCAATGCAACTAGGGAGAAACATTCAAATATCCGGGCACATTACAACCACTTTCGATTCCACTTGCTATTTGGAAGGATATCTCTATGGACTTTATTACCAGCTTACCCAAATCAGAAAATAAATTAGTCATAATGGTGGTTGTGGATCTCCTTTCCAAGTATGCTCATTTCTGTGCTCTTCAACGCCCATTTACTGCATCCACGATGGTTCAAATTTTCATGGACCAGGTCTTCAAGCTTCATGGCATGCCGCACTCTATTGTTTTTTATCATGACCCAACTTTCACAAGTAATTTTTGGCAAGAACTGCTTAAACTATAGGGCACCCAATTGCATCTAAGCACAACTTATCATCCCCAGATTGATGGTCAAACAAAAGTTTTCAACAAGTGTTTGGAAACATATATAAGGTGTTTTGCCTATGAAAATAAAAATCAGTGGGATCAATGGTTACCCCTAGTTGAATGGTGGTACAACACTTCCTACCATACAGCTACATGCATGACTCCTTTTGAAGTGGTGTATGGATAGAATCCCCCTTCAGTTCTCTCATACTTACCAAGTACCTCAAAGGTCCAAGCGGTTGACCAAACACTTACAGTTCAAGAGGATATTCTTTGTACCCTTAAAGAAAACTTGGTCATGGCACAAAATCGCATGAAGCAACAAGCAGATCAAGGTCACTCTGAATGTCAATTTGCAAAAGGGGATCAGGTGTTTCTGCGAATGCAACTGTACAAGAAAACTTCCGGCAAGGTCGAGCAGTGTCAGAAGCTAGCACCCAAATTTTATGATCATTATATAGTTCTCAAGCATGTGGGAGAAGTCGCCTATCAGTTAGCTCTTCCTAGTCAGTCAAAGCTACATCATGTTTTTCATGTTTCATGCTTAAAGAAGGTGATTGGAACTAGGTGCCAAATTCAAACCAACCTTCCCGAGTTAGCTCAAGAAGGATCCATTTGGCTACAGGCAGAAGCACTTTTGGACCAGCATGAGTATTGCCTGCGTCAGCGAACCATCAAGGAAGTGCAAGTCCAGTGGAAAGATACAACTCCAGCATATGCCACTTGGGAGCTAGCTACCATTTTGTAGCAGTTTCCACATCTCAATCCTTGAGGACAATGTTGTTTTTAAGGGGGCGGACATGTTAGGGTCCTAACCCACACATAGGTAGATCAATATATTCAGATGTAATAAAGGTCAATGTTAATAAGGCCTTTCAATAAAATAGAATAGGGATGATGTAGGAAGACCTAATAGAAGCTTCCGCTTCTAAAAGGATCTTCCTCTAGATGCTTCTCTTGATAGACATATTTAGTATAAATAAGGGTCGAGGGTATGAAAACCCTAGCTTGGAGATTATTGTAACAGAGTGCTACTCGACTGGAGTTTTCCCCCTCGAAGAGGCCCGTGAACATTGCTTTCTGAATCAAAGTGTTATTTCTGTTGTTATTCTTATATCATTTATGTGTTATTGTGGAGATTATGCTGGTTATATTACTGTTATTCTGTCATTTCTAGCATTTTATTTATGTTCTTCATACTTTTTATATCTGGTATATTATAGCAGAAGACCATAAAAGAACTTTAAAAATTGTTGAATGGATTGCCAGGTATTCCTTTTTCCATCAAAATTCATGATTGAAAACAAAGAGTTGTTCAGAAATTTTAAAAATGAGATTTTCTTTGTTTTATTTGAACAAAAAATTCTTATTGGAAGAGCATACATAGATTTGAATTAAAACAGAGTCTGCAAGCTTGAAAATATCAAAACAGTTTTTGAAAGAATATACATGGTTGAAATTTTTGCTTGAAGAACAGGGGTAGACATATGTTTTGTATAAGCAGTGACATATTTTTCAGGGTCCTTCTCTTCAATTTGAAAGATTGGTGTCTAGATATGAACCAGAGAAATTTGACCCATCAAAAATTCACAAAGACTGTCTAGAAATTCTTGAAAAAAATCAGTAGATATCTTTCTTTAAGAAGTTTGATGGATATCGTGAGAAGGTTGATTTAGAATTTTCTTGTTCATTTAATGGGGAAAGGGCCTCTGTTGGTAACATCACCATTGGAATTTATGAATATGTAATTGCACAGATCACTGGATTGCCTCAAATTGGAGAAAGATACTTCAAAACTAAACACTTTAAAGACAAATCATGGGCACCTTTTGTATCCATATCTAGGGTTTTAGCAGTAAATTGGAAAAAAGGAATTCCAAGAAGTTGGTTGATTCATCCTTGGGATGAATTAACCTATCTCATCCAAAAATTTATTATTTGTGAAGGAAGGTTTAGTATTGTCTACCTTTATCACATCAAATTGTTGCAACATTTAAAGGGTGACTGTGAAATTAACATGCCCTACTTTCTAATAAAAATCCATTCTAAGATGGCTAAGGTTGTTCAAAAACAAGGGAGGAATACAGAAAAGAGTTTATACCACTATGGCTTCATCATAGTGATCATCACACATGAACTACAAAAACAAAACTTGTCATGGAAGCAGTTTATCATTGGAAATGGTTTTGAAACAGTGGAAGAGAAAATAGAAGAAGAACATATCTTGACTGTGGCAGATGATGAGGAGGAAATGAAACACCATAAGGCAAAAAGATCAAAACAACCTATGGGGAGGAGAAGAACAAGAAGTATGGTGGAAATGGAAAATGAATTCCAAGAAAAAGATAATATTTTCACCACATATGAAAGGAAATCAAGAAAACACCAACAAGTCCAAAAAGGAAAAATAAAAGAAAGTGATGATGAAGCACAACAAGCACAATATGCACACATTCAGACTTTGGAGAAATAGAAAGGGACAGGGAAATCAGAATCATTAGAAGATGATGATTTTGAAAAACAAGAGACTTCCACATATGAGAAAATGAGAGAAGAGGTGAAACAATTAATTGAAGACATGAAAGATGAAACTCAATCACCACAAAAAGTAGGACAAATAGAAGAAATGGCTTGTGGGTCCACATCAGGGCTTGATAAGAAAGGCAAGAAAATAAAAAATATGAAGAAAAAGATTAAAGAAATAGAGGTCCTGGAAAAATATTTGAAAATAGAAAATGAAATGTTGAGGACTCAAAGCCATAAAACTCGGGAGGAAAATTAAAAACTAAAGAAGAAGAATAAGAAGCTTCAAAATCAAAACAAACCGATCTCCGAACAAGCATACAAATGGCTTCAGCAAAATAAAGCATACAAGGAAAAATATCAGAGATTAAAAGTTCTTCATACATCTCAAGCCAATGTGGATACATTATTGCAGGAAGCATAGGTGGCAGAAGACTATTTGCAAGATTTCAAGAACATTGTTTTTGTGCATGAGGACATGAAAAGTCTTGCTCTTGGGGGAGATGTTGGGTACCATTTTATGCTTATTTTCACTTCACAAATCACACTTTGTCCTTCAAAATCCTCCATTCACCTTCATTTTCCTTCCATATTTTCCACAAAACATCCTATGCAAGGTACATTTATCATTCCTTATCTTAAGAATTGAATTCTAAAATTTTTAGCATTAAAATTAAAAATTTATCAGAAATTACAGGATTTGACTAAATCTCGTAATTGCTCCAAGGTTTGTGTACTTTCAGGATAGCTGGACGAAATCAGAGACATGTGTCATGATACTTGATGTAAAAGGGTGGATGACTATCTATCAAGTTTGATATCTGAGCTTTCTAGGTGTCCGGTCAATGCTGGTCAAACAGGGCCACTTCAACAGAAAATACCCTGTTTTAGCAAAAAAATATGGGCAGTTTTAGATTTTCTTGGGATTTGTGCATATTTTATGGATATGAAGGAGGGATTCGACATTATTAGTATATTTTTTGGATCTCATCCTCAGATTAGGATTGTTTTTAGTATTCTCAGTTACAAACTTTTTGTATAAATACTTCAAGACATGGACTACTATGACATCTTATGTTAATGAAGAAAACTCTGAATTTTCAGTATTGAGATCAGTTTGGTGTTTTGTTCTTGATGATGTTTATGATATGATTATGTGATTTTTTTTGGAAGTTCCTTATTAACTGAGACAACTCTAGGTGTACAAGTGAAGCACTGGAGGGCCCCCTTTGTCAAGCTAGTACACTTCTCCTTTTTCATTATTTTTCAAGTAAATTTTGGTATGAGCTTTAGTTCAGTTTACATTTTGTTGTAGGTAATGTTGTTGTGTTTTAATTGATTTCAAAATTAGTTATGTTGCTGAAGAATGTGGGAAAGCAAAGAATTCATCTCTTGTAAAAGGGTTTAGTCTTTCTGACATTTACAAGCCTCTAAACTAGTTTGAATGCTTACTGATTTGAATGCTTTTACTTTAGCTTGTTGATTAATGGTAAGAGATCTATGAATACACCTTCTATAAATAATCTTAGCATTTCTTTCATACTCAACACTTATATTATATTTTTAATTATTTGTATTTAAAGAACTAAATTTATCTCTATGTCCATACATTTTGGATGTGTCTCTAAGTCTTCCAAACATTGGATTGACAATTAAATACACTCTAATTTACATCAGTAGATTGGAGCCCAACAATATTTATGTGGTATTAAGTAGTCAATGCAAGAATGCATCTTGTATATGTGACCATGGGTGTTGGCACCTCAATGTTTTTTATAACATTTGTAATTATTTATTACATTATGAAAATCATATGGTGCTAAAAATGAATAATTATGGATAGATACATTATATTTAATATGAGTACTAGATGAAGGTGATCAAATAATTTGTTTTGACAATTATGAGATCACTCTTTTGAGTTGTTGAAAATGTTGCATATATAGAATGATGGTCTGCATGAGTAATGCCATTTTGTTTGGCTGAATGAAGGTTTAGAAAATTGAATGGATAATGGTATTGGATATGGAAGGGATTTAATCCCATAAATAAAACCAATTCCTGCTGCTGCAAGAGACAAACATTATGAGAAAAAACCTCATGCCCGGGAAATTTGATTTTCCTGTATAAAACAATTTTCAAAATTATAATTTAAAATTACTAACAATCTATTTGGATGCATGTAAATTGAGGAAATTGCAGGGATAATGGTGTTGGATATGGAAAGGATGTAAGACCATAAATAAGACCAATTCGTGTTGCTGCAAGTTCCAAACATTGTGAGTAGAAACCTCATTCTTGGGAAAATCTGTTTTCCTGTAAAAAATAGATTGGGAAATTTATAATTAAAAATTGTTATATGCTAACAATTTGTTTGTTTGACTGGAAGGTTGAATAAATTGTAGGAAGAATGTTATTCAATATGGAATTTTCATAATCCCTAATAAATATTGATATCTATTGTTGCAAGAGCCAAATGAATTATGAGCAGGAAGCTCATGCCTGGGAAATTATATTTTCCTGTATAAAACATATTTGACATTTATGATTGTTTTGTGTGCAAACAACAAATTCCCAATTTTATCGTCTTAGTATCTCTGCAAGACAAGAAACCACCCCCCCCATCCAATTCTTCTCACCCGAACCCTCACACTATTTCCCATGTGCAAATGAATACGCCCAAGTTTTTCCCTCTCACTTTCCCTGCCTTATCATTTAGTTACTCCTCAAATCACTTCTACCCGACAATCCATAGTTTAACGAGTTCCCTTTTCCTGCATTGATACATAGCATACCAACGTGTCAATCCTTCTTCCACCTTTTCAATGACACACCATTTATTTTCTCGTTAGTGCATAGTCCACATCCCTTTGAACTTGGCTGATGCATTATCGTTCTTCCGCCAAACCTCACTGACACACATATTCATCGTCAGTGAAGTTCGTATGATCAACATTGTCTCACCCATATTGGTCACATGATTATCTTCTCCACAGGTTCGTATTTCACCAACTGATTCCCTTCCACTCTCATTTTTGCATCATATTTTGACAACGTCCCTCTCTTTCAATTCGTTGCACTGCATATCGACAAGGTTTGTCTCTTCATCCCTAATGCATTGCCTATTGATAAGTTTCCCTCTCCTATCCTTAATACATCACCTGAAGGATTTCGACCCCTCATCATCAACAACCGCATTGAAGATGATCTTCTCTCTCTCGCCAACACTGACTAGATCAACATGGCTCACTTTCTCCTTCGGGATTATCTTTTCCCTCTCTCAGCTTGGATCCCTTCTTGATGCACTCATTAGTCAATATACATACATTTCCAATGAATAAAATCTCCATGGATATCTAGACAGTTGGTCAATAATTCCCTATCTCACTTGATTCACTTTAAATCATAGTCGTAATCAAGTTTTTAGTGTTCCCTAGTGGCTTTCTTCATGCACATGGTACTAGCTTGTGCTCTTTGCGTTTCTTGACATTAAGACTAAATATTCATTGTCAAAGCCTTGCCTGGATTTATATGCATTAATCAAATCACCTATTGGTATTTCGTTTGTTCTAAAATGCACTTCGGCAAAAATTTGGCACCTTCAGCTCCTAGATAGTACTAAGAGCACTCAATGTCAGTTGGATGTTTTGGTGGATTTATAATTTCATTCTTATGATGTATCATTATAGTGTAAATGAATGATGTAATATCTTATATATCACAGTGTTGGCGTGGGCCAATGTTGAGAGAAATCAAAGAAGCGTTGAAGGACTCAAAGTATCACGGGAAAACAAGGGAGGGCGTCGGGAATAAAGGAAAAGTGGCATCGAGAGAAGAGGAAAAGAAACATGTGAGGCGTGCATGTAGGAAACCTTAACCACATTAGGGTTAGTGTTTTTGCAAGACATTGTAATGGATGAGAAGCCAATAATAAGTATAAATAAGTACCTAGAAGGTTTAGGGAAGGGAGCTATCATGTTAGAGAATATGCTTTTGCATAGAAAGGAAAATGAGTGTAAGATATGATACCTTTTTGTAATTTTTTGAGTTGTGAGAGAGTGAGGTAACTACACCTTGAGGGTTAGATTGTAGGTTGAGGAGCCTGGTGCGATCTAGTCAGCCTCACAAAGGTCATAGAGCATGTTTTGTAATCATATAAAGAGAGTTATAATGCGCGCGATGCTATATATTATAGAACCATAATAAAACATCCTAAGCAACCAAATCTTTGTAGACGTAGCACAAGAGGGGGTGAACCATGGTAGATCGTGTGTTATGTGAAATGCTTATTGTTTATGTCCATTCTGTCAATGGTTAGATCTTAGATGAATGTCTAGATGAAGTAGTTAGATATGTTGATTTACATGAATGGATAATAGAGTAACAAATGAAGATCACATAATACCATCCCAGATCCCCACTGATTCCCAGACTGCAAGCACTTGAGCATTGTAGTCACCCATAGAACTATCTCGGGTGAGATTGTGCAATACACTTTGTGCATTGTATTTCCTTCTGGTTTACTAGGAGGGTCGATAGTTTTAGAGGGCTTTGTTGGAATCCTTTTCAGAGTTGAACCTAGTTCATACTAAGAATAAGGAAGAAAGAGATTAACCAACAAATGGTTATGTTGTCAGTTGAAGCTGCATGGGATTGAGTGAGTAGGATCAGTGAAAGAATCACAAAGGAACTGAACGTATAGAAGGGAATGCTCAAACTGTGGAATCCAATGAAGGAAGAGATCAAATGTTGGTTTTAAAAAAAGGATCTTGAATTTGCGTAGAAGGACAACAAAACCCTAAAATAACATTGCGCAAATATCTAGACAAGTACGTGTTTAGTGACTTGCATGAAGTATTTTTCTATGATTTCTCACATGTGTTGCAGTAGTGGATATTGAGGTTGAAAGACAACCACACAAAAAATTAGGTCAAACAGTTAGAGTGGAAACTTGTGGAGATCGCCCAGTTACAACAAGTTGATAACAAATTCACACGAGCAGTAGATTTCTAGCTAGACAATATTGTTGTAGAATTTATCATAGAATTTGCAGTAGATACTGCAAAGTATTACAAAGCAACAGAGAAAGATTTTCTAAGAGGACCGTGAGGAAGTTATAGTAGATCATTGTATACTTCCATCAATATATTACTATATAACAAAGGTGTAATGACTATGGAAGCATATAAATAAACTTCCCTGCATGCATGGGGGAAGGGGGGAAGCACTGAGAAAAAATGGAAAAATGGAAGAAGGGATGGATAAGGGAAAGAAGGAGCAGGTCGTGGACCAAATCATGATGGAGGAATACTAGATCAAGCAGATCATGGAAACAACTGGAAAAACGCGTAGTGGAGTACCCTACCAATATAAGATGAATAATAAGAAGAGTGACATAACATAGAGAGAGGTCTTGACAAGTGATGAAGAGGAGATAGAGGATCTTTGGGCTATGGAGTAAATTGAGGAAATCTTGTGCCCAATGTATGAGAGGAAGATGAGAGGTCCAAGGGAAAGAATAGTTGGAATAAATCCTATCCATGTCAGTGTTAGTGTGGAACCCATAAACCCATGTGTGACTAATACACCAGAAATAACACCACCATTTAGACAACCGAATTTTAGTGGAAGAAGGACAAAAGGAAGTGCACCCAACCAAGGAGAAGAAACTGGAGGATCCATTTTATTAATTAGTATTCAAGTCTCTACATCACACGAAGGTCATAGGTCATCACCCTTCAAAATGGTAGGACATGATCCCACCATCATGTTACTCGAATTCAAGGGAGACGCATCAGAGGATCCTGAAAAATAACTTGTTTATCTGTGAGAAGATTTGGGAAGAAAATAAGATCATAGATGAGGATACAAAACTTTTGCAGTTAGCTATCATGCTAAGATACTAGGCACTATATTGGTACATGAGCTTAGCTTTAAACAGTACACCAGGAAGAACAAGGACGATTGCATATGTCAAGAAGCTACAGATAAAAGAATGCACCAACCATATTTTCAAGGGTAGTAATAGATTCTTTTAAGGGGTTCATACATTACTTTTTAGAAGTGTATCTGGATGATTGGACCGTATATATTCTATCAAAAGTCCAAGTGGAAGTGTTAAGGATGGTGTTGGAAAGATGTAGGCAGTGTCAAATATCATTGAATGTCAAGAAGCACATCTTTGGGACACCTTTTAGAATACGGTTGGGACATATAGTGTGCAAACAAGGCTTGTCTTTCCAAGATTACAGTGATTGTCAATTTACCACCACCAAAATCAATGTGCCAATTGAGATCAACATTTTGACATACAGGCTACTATAGGAAGTTCATAAAAGGGCATGCACAGATCACTGCACCAATGGAGAAACTGTTAAAGAAAGATACTAAATTTCAGTGGAATGAGGATTGTCAACAAGGTTTGGAAACCTTAAAAGAAAATATGGTCACAACACCTATACTAGTATTTCCATATTGGGAAAAGACATTCCATGTGCATGTAGATGCATCAACTATAACACTTGGAGCAATTCTGGTGCAACTAGGAGCAGGAGATTTGGACCATCCCATATCATTAGTTAGCAGAAAAGTGTCAAAATTAGATAAGAAATACAATACTATAGAAAGAGAAGGCCTAGCTATGGTCTATGCACTTCAAAAGGTCAGACATTACTTACTGGGTAAACAATTTAAGATGTTCATAGATCAGTCAGCCCTCAAATACCTAGTCAACAAGCCAGTGTTAAACCAGGGATCTATAGATGGCTACTATTATTTCAAGAATTCGATTTTGAAGTAATAGTTAAACTAGGGAAGCTTAATGCAGGGCCTAATCACCTGTCAAGGGTCACCAATAAAGAGCAACCTACAAATTTAGAGGATCACGTCCCTGATGCACAATTTTTTTCGGTACAAATAGGTGATGAATATTTTGCTGAAATCATTGAATACTTGAGTACACAGACTACGCCACAAGAGTTTAACACTACGCAACAGAAAAATCCGGTAGTCAAATCTGCAGACTAGCAACTAATTGCAGGACATTTATACAAGATGGGCATTGACAACATTTTGAGAAGATGAGTAATAGAACACGAAATACCTAGGATTTTGGTAGAATATCATGAGGGAATAGTTGGAGGACCTTATGTAGGGAAATCTACTCTGAATAAGGTATTGCGCGCAAGACTATGGTGGCCGAAAATACATAGAGATTCTAGGGATTACTTCCATGTATGCGATGTCTATCAGAGGGTTGGTAACCCTAATAGAAGGGATGATATGCCCCTAAGACCACAAGTAATGTTGTAAGTATTCAAAAAATGGGTAATAGACTTTGTGGGACCAATTAACCCACTAACAAAGAGGTCAGAAGAAAGGTATATCATTACTGTGATAGAATACCTAACAAGATGGGAAAAAGCAGCACCAGTAAAAGATTGTAGCACAAAGACAACAAGACACTTCTTGTTTGAACAAGTGATCAATATATTTGGTTTTCCAAGGAGTTTGATGAGTGACCAAGGCACTCACTTTATCAATAGTATTGTCTGGGATGTGACTGAGGAATTTCAAGTATACCATCAGAAGAGTACACCATACCATCCTCAGGAAAATGGAACATTAGAAGCCTTCAATAAGATCCTAGAGAATGATTTAACTAAGAATTGAAATGTCAACATGGATGATTGGTATTTGAATATACTAGTGTACTATGGGCATACAAGACTACATGCAAAAGTTGACAGGACATACACCATTCAGGTTGGTGTATGGATAGGAAGCAGTGGTACCATTAGAATTTATGGTACCTAGCCTGTGAGTCGCAACAATTACCAACATGATAGAATGTGGTGCAATAAAAGAAAGGCTAAGTCAACTCATGAAAATGGAGGAAGATAGGATTCTGGCAAGATTTCACCAGGAAGTGCAGAAAGAAAGAGATAAATCTTGGCATGAAAGACATATCAAGAGGAAGAGTTTCAAGGAGAGAGACCTAGTCTTGCTTTATGACAATAAATTTTGTCAGCATCCAGGAAAATTCAGAATGCATTGGTTGGTCCCATACGAAGTGAAGACTATCACCAATGGGGTATTAGTACATTTAACAGACTTGGGAGGCACATAACTGAGAGGAATGATAAATGAGAGTTGAATGAAACTGTACAGGGACAACTGACCTCCTAGCATTTGAACCCTAAAATGCAATAAGAAAATATGTACATAATGTATTATAGTAGATAGAGAAAATGATAAAAAGAAACAAAAAGGAGAAAAAAAAGAAAATCCATAAAAGTAGAAATGGGATAAAAATACAAATAGATCGACGGAGATGGAAGGTTTTGATATAATAGAATTGT
This sequence comes from Picea engelmannii, assembly GCA_009831015.1. Lineage (NCBI taxonomy): Eukaryota > Viridiplantae > Streptophyta > Pinopsida > Pinales > Pinaceae > Picea > Picea engelmannii. The sequence continues at coordinate 942,530 of ML777975.1, forward strand.
TAGAATTAACAATGTTGTCCATAAAAACTAGTGATTGAAAACAATGCATGCATGATAGAAATCAATGGGTCAAAAGGCACACCGCGTAGGAAACACAGTAGAAAGAGAAAAAGTAACAACTATCAATGTGACACAACTGTCATTTTTCCATCCCTCTATAAAAGTCGGAAAAGGGGGGAAAAATAGTCATTTGTGTTTTTCACTGAGGAGACGAGCGAAGAGTGTGAATTTGAAGCACAAACGAGTGCAAAGTGATAACAACTAGTGGAGATCGACATAATGAAACTGTGTATCGAGCAGATAGGCTTGGAGGGGAGGAGAGATATTAATACCTCTAGTCATCGTGCATGTAGTAGAGGCAATGACAAAGAAGAGAAAACAAGCTCAAGAGCAATGCCAGTAGATAACAGAGATGTATGATGCATTGACACATATAGTAAAAGATCCTGGAATCCTTGAATGAATCAGGATGAGTCACGATGTCAGTGTTGGGGGCCTGTTGGCATAGACCAATGTTGAGAGAAATCAAGGAAGCATTGAAGGAATTAGAGTAGCATCAGAAAATAGGGGAGCGCATCGGGAATAAAGGAAAAGTGCAGTCAGGGGAAGAGGAAAAGAAACATGTGAGGTGTGCATGCGGGAAAACCTAACCACATTAGGGTTTGTGTTTTTTGTAAGATATTGTAATGGATGAGAAGCCAAGAATAGGTATAAGTAAGTACCTATAAGGTCTAGGGAAGGGAGCTAGCATGTTAGAGAAGACTGTTTTTCATAGTAAGGAAAATGAGTGTAAGATCTGATACTTTTTTGTAATTTGTTGAGCTATGAGAGAGTGAGGTAACTACACCTTGAGGGTTAGATTGGAGGTTGAGTAGCCTAGTGTGATCTAGTCACCCTCATAAAGGTCATAGATAATGTTTTTTAATCGTATAAATGAGTTATAATGTGTGCAATGGTATATATTACAAAACCATAATAAAAGAGCCTAAGTAGATGAATCTTTGTGGACGTATCCCAGGAGGGTGTGAACCACGGTAGATCGTGTGTTATGTGAAATACTTATTTTTTATGTCATTTATGTTGACAGTTATATCTTAGATGAATATCTTGATGAGGTATTTAGATATGTCTATTTACATGCATGGTGTTTTCAGACTAATCGGTAGGTGCGGACACTAACAGATCTCCCTAGTTCCACTTGGATCTAGAACAAAACAGGACAGGACATGACTCTTTCCCTAATTTACAACCATTGAAATAGCTAGTAAGGAGGAACAAGTGACATACCTTTGTATCATTTCCTTGGGTCTTTGTTGCTCCCGCTTCACTCCGGTGCTCTCTTGAGGTCAAGACCAAGACAACACAAACCAACCAAAGTGAAGATAGCAAAATGTATTCAATCGTCAACTTATGTGTATGATCAAGGTATTACACAATAAAGTAAGAATGACTTTATGGGAAAAGGACATGACGATGTATCATATTAATCGAAAGTAGAAGATACAACCTTCTCGCCTTGATGTCGCAAGCTTCCTTTCAGTGACTCTTGGTTCCAACACACACATTTGCTTGATCCTTGCATGAAGAAGATCCAATTCTTCTTGATAGACTTGTTAGAGTCTCCAAGCTCCTGTTCAAGATGGGTTCTTCACACAATTCCTTCACCAATTCTCCAATTAATCTTGATTAACCTTTTCCATGAGAATCCTATCAATATATAGGAAAGGATGAGATGGTTACATGGATGAGAATGATCCCACCAAATTAGGGAAACCAGTAAAATGATAACCATTCGAATGCCAACCCATTATCTAGAAGATTCTCTTCTAGAACCCTCGAGACTTCTTCCTTTTTCCAAGCTTGAGAACAATTTCTCACCCTACGTATAGAGCACAGTGCGAGAAGTTCACACCCTAGCTGAAGGTGGCCTGCGAGAATGGGTCAGTCTCGCACCCTAGGCTATAAGCAGCCTGCGAACGCTCTTCAAAAATATGTTTTATGGAAAGAGATGAATGTCACTTTTCTCAGGAGAAAGTTCTTGTTGGGAACCTAAGTACACCATCATCAATATACCGTCAGGATGAAAAAAATCATGGGTAACAGAATGCCCCCTAGAGTACGAGGCCAAAATCAGTGACAGCCGAAATACTTTGTAAACTGCATGTGTGTGTCAGGAACTAGGAGCACACCTAATCAGAAACCTGTGAACAATCAAGCATATACAGAATATCATACTAGTTCTGAGGTAGGCATTACCATACTTAGATCATGAATGGATCACATCATAAACATAGGTCATGGCCACCAATCATACACCGTGGATCCACGCCGTCGAAATATCGCATAGCCACCAAGAATACACTGTGGATCCATGTAAGAAAATTCAAATAGAGATGACATAGCCATGAGACATACAAAGTGGATCTATGTGTCAGAAAATTATACATATTCCATCGCAACCTAGACCAAAGAGATAATATCCAGGGTCTTCAATCCCGTCACCCAAAAGCACGAATCTAACCATGTGATTACATGTGTCGAAGTCGAACATGGTAGAAACCACTTGATTATCGGTCATTGATGAAACTGTTAACAAGTGCAAGGGAAATCACCATTAATGTTAATGACTTCCAAGGTACACTAGTACAATCCACCGAATGTGAATAAATGAGTTGAGGTTGAACATCTGAAGGAATCTTCTGATCAGGGTTCAATGATGAAAACCCATTGTCGAAAGCGAGGAAACCTACCATTGAGGCATGCAAGTTCCAAGGTACCAAAGCATTTCTAAGTCTTGTTTCCGGATAATGAGATGGAGTCGATGGAACAAAACTCGTCATAGGAGGGCCTTGATGTATCCCTCATCAATGACACGAAATGAGTAATAGATTTTGAAGGTGAAACAAAGTATGATGTAAGTTGGACTGGACACAAGGAAGGTCGACATAGAGAGAATGGACAACTACAGATGGCCGACTCGATAGAGGTTTCGGATGAACTTCTTTTGAACATATGGATGACATGACCAATGATTTGGCAGCATTGACTGAGAGACAAATCAGGATATGACTTTATATAAAATCAAATGAGAGATAAATGGATTTCCCAAACCAGCTTCAGATAATGAATAAGGGGGTGTCATGTTCAAGAGTGACATTTACTGCCAATAATATGAATACGAAAACACATCCCTTTCCCAAATTTCCCCCCACCATTTCTAGTGAGTACCTCTTTATTTTTACACAAGCTTGAGGAGGATAACATATTCTTGTTGATGTAAGCTCATCCTTCGAATGAGTCCTTTAGAGTATGTTTAACAAACCCTAGGAAGGAGTGGTTCGGTCCCATTACGGGTCTATCAATGTTTGTTTAATGAGTCCAAAGATAGAAAACTCAAAGGTTTTTCATGATTATATAGTCTGGAAAAACACTTAAAAGAGAACTCTCTCAGTTCCGTTTTTGTAAAATAGCCTGATTAGACTGAAAAAGAGATAAATTATCGCCCAATAGACGCTTTCTTAAAATACTTTAACGAGCGTGAAAATAACAAGGTCACTCGACAATCTTTTCATGTTTAGAGAGTCTGAAAAGAGCTTAAAGAGGACTCCAGGGGGTTCCTTTTTCATATAACCTTGTTGATCCTGAAAAAGTGATAAAAGTGTGCTCGATTGCGTTCTCATATATTTTCTAGCATGAGAACAGAAAAATACCAAGCTCGAGGTTTTGTGCAAAAACCATAAAAAATAATCAAAACACACGATGAAAAAATATATGTATCCCTGTGTATGAACATCGAAGTCATCGTGTCTACAAAAGTCACACTCACAAGGGTATTAGGCATTAGGTTTTAATAAATAAAACAATTATAAAAACTAATAACAAATGGTATAAGTAAATATAAAGGGGTAAAATTTCTTTTTACCATAGTCATTGTAACTTTACCAATATTTTAGTCGAAAACCCGTCTTTTGCCCTTGGATTTTTGCGCGTGATTGCGGGAGGTACGAGCATCCATTTGACAAATAGTCTCCAGCAGCGAGGTAATCTCCTTGTCCTCTATCTTTTCATGGTTCAATTTTTCATTTTCATTGGTAAAAATCATATTTTTGAGTTTGTTTTAGGGGTTAAAGTTGCACTAAGCCATTCTCGCAGGCCAGCCACACGGGACCTGTGAGAATGCATCATTCTCACTGGTGGCCCCAAAGGCACCTGCGAGAACCTCACACTGTGCCTAAAGGGCACCTGTGAGAACCACAAAGTGAAAAGTTTCTTTGAAGTTTGCTCAATGAAAAAGATACCAAGTCTTGAATAGAGTTGTTGACCTTCTTCTTATGTTTCTTATGCAAGTATTCAACTATCACCATGGTTCCAGAATGGCATGAAAGAGAGCATGAAGAAGATGATGCTATTGCTGGGAATAACCTAGGCACCATTGCCTCTTTGTGAGACTGTGGTCTCCTAAAATTCTTTCGCATCCTGGGTATGAGGGCCCAAGTCAGGTTATTGGAGTACCTTGTGCATATGTGGGACTCAGAGCAACAAGTATTTCATATAGAGTTCCACACATTGTCCTTGGATATTGAGGACATTTACTTCTTGACAGGATTGTCATGATGTGGGTACCACATGAGCCTGATTGGTAGCAGAGGTGGTGGGCTGCCTATGAGCGAATATTGTCATTTGCACTGCATTCCAGAGGCAGAAAGGAGCAAAGGAAAGGTAGTCATTTGGGGGGTGTGGGATTTGACCCTTCGCACTATTTTTTTCACCATTGCTCATATGGCTAGGAGCACTACTCCTCACATGGCTCTCCAGAGATACTTTTAGTATGCCATAGAGTGTACTGAGCCTCGGGGTTTTAACTGGGTAGACGCAGTCCTTCGTAGCATGAAGAGGCAGTTGACTAAATGCAGGAGAGGCAACCTGAAGCAATCTGGGTACGGGTCTTTGTTAGTGACCTTCTTTATTGATAGGGTTCCCTTGCTGAGGTTCCAGGTTGAGTGGGGTCTACTGGCTCTAGAGGATCCAAGAATGTTGAGGTGGTGTCAGCTCATGGCCCGACATGTAGCTGGACCAATTATAAAATATAATGATGCCTTCTTCGACTGGTTGCGGCCATAGATGTTGATGGTCGATGATTATGCCTATGCCAGGTTGGAATTTCGAGGAGATCCAGACTTGGCCCTACCCAAGGGTGCTCAGTGGGGAGATCTCAGTAAGAAGTACACATTTTCAATTTTTAAATTTTTTTGTGAATTTTATCATATGCAAATGTTTTTATGTTCGTCCAAGGTCTAATTACAAAACCTCTTTTTGATGACACATACGTGGGGCCTTATAGACCACCTGGTACTTCTCCCATTCGGAAACAAGGAGAGGTGGCTCCAGTGCCACGATAGGACACTGAATATTACGAAGTGGTGGAACAAAACCTGGAGGGTTTGACAGCAGACATTCCAGACATGCCTCTTGGAGAAGTTCCACGATGTTATCAGCATCATACGGTGGGAGTGTCAGAGTCCATTGGCTGAATGCTTTGTAGGGTTTCCTGGGAAGTTGTGTGTTACCATGAACGTCATCCATGACATCACTTTGTAGAATCTATGAGCTTCATATTTTGAAATTTTTGTCCTGGGACAGAACTTTTTGTAAAAACCTTTTTGATCATTATATATACATACAGCTTCTACCGGTTTATCTTGTGTTGTGTGAAAGTTGATGTGATTGATTTATAAATGACCCAAATGTATGTCTAATACATAGTTAGCTAATGCATCAGTTAACGTATTTAGACATCTAGGAATATGTTGATACTCAATATAATCAAAATAACATTCCAAGAGGCGAATTTGCAAATACACCCGTAACAACGTAGGACTTCGAATAGCATAGACATTACTTAACTGTAGTACTACAAGCTACGATTCAAGTCACACAACCAAGTGACAGATACCGAGTGAGATAGCATCAATCAACAATTCGATAACAGCGCTATACTCTGCAATATTGTTGGTCGCACGGCCGAGGCACACACCTCGTAAAGTGACAAGTTCGTTTGTAGGGGCATAAATTGCCCAAGCAATAGAAGCAAGGTTCTGAGTACTACGGCTAGTGCCATCAACGAAGCCAATGTAGGGTAGTGAAGACTCCGACATCTGGAAATCAAACACAACGTCACATAAGGGAAGAGACCAAATAACGACAAAATAAAACTATAGTAACACATAAGAAGTATGATACAATAAAATTACAAGTACTCATGCACAAGTAATCTTATGCATAGTACTTCTTCAAGTACAACCCATTTCTAGGTTCACTCAAAGGGATACCATCATAATCTACTAACTCGTAGGCTCCTTTTTCCAAAACTTGTCTAACGATATAAGGACCTCGCCACATGGCTTCAAATTTTCCAACTCCTAGCATATATTGATCTTGTTTGTAGAGGATAACCAGATCCCCTTCGGAGAAAACGCGAGGATTGACATGTTTGTCGTATTCATCCTTGACACATTTCTTCTGGGATTCAATGACTAGGGTAGCATAGCGTCGAGTTTCATCTAATCGCATAAGATACAATATACGTTCTTCCTCAGAAAAAGTGTTTGGTAGGAGTTCAACAACTAGTTTTAAAGAGGGTATCTTGCATTCGATCGGGAGAATGTATTCCAAACCATAGACTAACCAGAAATGTGTAAACCCAGTAGTGGACTTAACAGATGTCTGGTAATCCCACAATGCCGAAAAAAACATTGTGTGCCAACTTGTTTAGTGAATCCCTATCATTTGTCGGAGCATAGTTATGAGAACTTTGTTAATCGCTTCGACTTGGCCGTTGGCTTGTGGGTAATAGGGCGTTGAGTTTTCATGGTGAAGACCCAAATTTTCAATGAGTTCAGACATCATGAAGTTTCTAAAGTGGCTACTGTGATCAATGATGATAGCCTGGGGAACACCAAAACGAGCTATGATGTGATTAAAAATGAATAATGCTGCAGTCTTTCCAGTATTTTCAAATGTAGGCATCGCCTCGGCCCATTTCGTAAAATAATATATGGCTACAATAATGTATCCATGCCCCCCGACCAAGTGGGGGTGACATGTCATGAAATTGATGCCCCATTTTGCAAAGGGACCAACGGAGACCATAGGGTGAAGAGGAGCGGGATGTGACCGTATCTTATGATTATAGGTCTAGCAAGTGTAGCATTTTTGGACGGAGATTATGCAGTTGTTAAATAAAGAAGGCCAAAAATACCTTATACATAAGATCTTCTGGGAAGTAGAATACTCGGACATATGACCACCATAGGCTCCAGAATGGCATTCATTTAAGGATTTCTCAGCTTCATCAAACGTGAGGCAGCGTTGAAAAACTGAGTCAATCCCTCGATGATAAAGAGTGTCCCTGAGGATATTATACTGATGGGATTGGTAGCATATTCGACGTCGGTCAGTACTGGACAAAATGGGCCAGAAAGTCTAGTTTTGGAGATATATGATGATATCGCCATACCAGAGATCATCAGAACTAATGAGGAAAAGGGACTCATCAGGTAATGAATCGGCTGCTACATTTTCCGTTTGAGAGTAGGGAAAGTCGCATATCAACTCGGCAAACACTAAGGACTTCTTGGACTTGGCTCATTCGAATTCCAAGTCAAACTCCTAGAGTATCACAATCCATTTGGAGTATTTTCCCCCTATCAATTGACGTGTGAGAATGTGTTGCATAGGGTTGCAGTTGGAAATCACTGTAGTCTTGTGAGAGAGGATATAGTGCCGGAAGCGTTGGACTGCTTGGATAGTTTCCAAGGCTAGTTTTTCAACATGTAGATACTTGGTTTCGGTAGGCGTTAGATTTCGACTCAAGTAATAGATAACATGTTCATCATGAGAATCATCCTCTTGGATGAGAACCATAGTGATGGTATAATCTAAGGCTACGAGGTAGAGGAAATAATCACGACTGTAATAGGGGGGGAAGAGAAGCGGAGCACGTATCAGGGACAGTTTCAAAGCTTCAAAGGCTTTGTTTGCGATGGTATCTCATACGAACTCATACCCTTTTTTGAGGAGTCGCATAAATCCTTCACTTATCTCGACGTAGTTTGGGATGAAACGACGAAGAAAGTTTGCTTTCCCTTGCAAACTTTGTAACTAGTGAAGTGTAGAAGGAGGAGGGAGATTAAGGATTGCTTCGACCTTTAAAGGATCTACCCTGATCCCTTGACGCGAAACAATAAAGCCTAGAAGTCAGTCAAATTCCCCGCAAAAAATGCACTTGTGAGGATTCAAGCGTATATGGTAAAACTGACAGTGGATGAAAATGGCTCGGAGGTGGATGGGATGATCGACTCGACGCATAGAATGAGTGGGTAAGTCATATAGACATGGTTTCATGATGTGCTTGATATTATGGAAGGCATAAGACATAGCGCATTGAAAAGTTGCGCCAGTGTTCTTGAGACTGAAAGGGAGTTTTCGATAGGCAAAAGTGCGGCAAGGACAAATAAAAGCAGTCTTGTATTGATCCTTGGGAACAATATTGATTTGATTATATCCAAAGAAACCATCCATCAGAGAGAAGATTTCTCTTCTGGTGCAATCGTCGACAATTTGATCGACGAAGGGGATAGGAAAGTTGTCCTTAGGACAAGCTTTGTTGATATCCCTATAGTCAATGCATATGCGGATTGTGCTTTGTTTCTTGTCGATTGGGACAAGATTGGAAACCCAGTTAGTGAGGGCCACCGGGTAAATAAAGTCATCTTTGAGAATTTTCTCGACTTCAAGCTTGATAGCAACTGCTTTACGTGGGTGAACTAGATGAAGGCATTTCTAGATGGGTTTAGCATCTGGGTATGTCTTGATCTCATGTATCACAATGTCGGGGTCAATACCAGGCATTTATTTGTAGCTCCAGGCAAAGACGTCGCGAAACTATTTGAAAAGTGACGTGTAGGTGATGATTTCGTCAGGGGAACATGAAGCTCCGATATGCATAGTTTCGACAATTCCAGGTTTGATGGATATGTCGAGGGGAATAGTGGGTGAGATATTGCTTAAGTTCCCTTTGGAAAACACATCATGTGTGGACTCGAGAATGGTTTAAATTATGACAATGGTCGATGGGATCGATATTCATTGGTAGTTATTGATGGTATGTTGATCCAGGAAGAGGATGGAACAATGATGTCCATTGTCCCAAGGGGTGTCTTCCATGACAGACATGATCATCTTGTCTATGGGAAAAATGACACGGAAAGGATATGGAGATAACTCACCAAGAGAAGGGGTAGAAGGTGTTGCTGATTGAATGGCCTGATAGGCAGATTCAACCGGACTTAACGACATTGCGTCGTTGTAACGAAGATGATCACCAGGGTCAGGTACTAGACATGGGTCATAAGACGCAAGGTTTTCGTGAATCGAGTTGGAGATCATGTTAATTGAAGCGACAGACGAGTGTGGAACATCGAGCGGTGGAATGGGGAAAGTGCCCATTAATGAGGAGTCTTTGAGAAGACCTACGCCAACGTTCTCGTAACCCGGTGGGGTTTTAGCAATGAATGGTATGTTTCCAGTACACATATCCTAGTTGAAGAAGGCTAATTGGTCGATGGTGATGACCTTTCCTTGATGTGGGAAATGTACAACATGAAAAAGAGTTGACACAATTGTGCACATGGCATAAATCTAGCTACAACCAAGCAGAAGATTGTAATCGAGAGGAGCGTCAAAGACTTCCACTTCGACTTGGATCATTTTGCCTTCTAGCGTGATGGGCAATGAAGGAAGAACACCATAGGGATTAAAACCGGAGCCATTGAAGGATTTGAGAGTGTTATGGGATTCAGTCAAAGAGGGAGAGTCGATGGCTTTCCAACAAGTAACATACATGACACACATTGAGGCACCCTCATCGATAACGGTTCGATAAATGTTTTTGTCGGAGACAATCACTTGGATTTGGAATGCAAGTTGAGGGGGTAACCTTGGAATTTGATCTTCCAAGTCAAAAATTATTAAATTCTTGTCTGTCAGGTCGATTCCACCGATAGCTTTCAACAGTGCCTTCTGTTGCATGGGACAACTTTGAAGGACTTTGAGTGCTGACATCGCAGAAGGTGCTTGGGCCAAATCTTCAACAATTCTATAGTTCTGGGTAGCATGAGAATGAGGATTGAAAGCCGATTTCCAAACAACGCCCTTTGGGGGGAGTCAAAGAACTGTGTCAAGGCTTGATCATTCAATATGAAGAGGACTGTTGGTAGGTGGAGTCACGGGAGAGGGTTGTACCAATGAAGGAGGTGTATCATCAACCTTATCTTTAGAGACAGAATAATCTTTGGCTCGAGTAGTGAGTGCAATATCATTCTTCTTTGAATATCCAGTACACATCAATACATAGGATGTAGTAGAAGGGGAAGGTTGATCATGAATGACCAACTGGGCCTATTGTTGAGAGGGGAAGGGTTGGGACAGAATGGCCAGAGCAGGTGGTTTCTAGGCTCCTTGAAGGAACTTAGTAACTTCAGCGCATCATGGACAATCCTTCGTGTAGTGATCATCACCATATATATTACAAGGGTATCGGGGTTTGCGCTTATCCCTGTCGTCAATAGGTGGAGTTTCAGTTATCTCTACTTGAGAAGTACTTTTGTCCTCATTATTCTTACCCTTTCCCTTTTTGGATTTGTTTTTACTGGCTAGGATAGATTGGACAACATTTACCGTAGAAGTTTTGCCAGTGGGAGGGGTAGGAGACAGAGCATTTTGAACATTAGAAGAAGCAAGTTTGGGGTTGGTGCTTGAGGCATAATGTGGTTGGGCATGGAAAGTCCCAATCACACCGTCGACTGCATGAGAGGTGGCTGGAGTAGTTGAAGTGGAAGAAGTGGAAGGACGAAGCACATTAAGGAGTAAGTTGTAAAGAGTACCCGTTTGTGAGTAAACGAGGTCAAGGTATTGATCATGACTTATGGCCTGTTCTTCAGTGACAACTCCACCCATGGCGATGTCATGAGCGATGTCATTCACAAATCATTTTGTGAACCACTCTACCAGCAACTAATCGGGAAGTTCGAGTTTGGTGAGACGTCGTCTCCGTCGCCATTCATGAATGTGATCGAATATATGAGTGGCTTTGGTTTTTTTGAAAGAACTCAAAATCTTGGTCCCCATTTCATAATGGATCGGTAACTGGTAGTGGGTGAGAAAATCCATAGCTAGGGTGTTGAAGTCAACGAAGAAACCTCGTGGTAATTCTATATACCACTTCGCAGCAGAACCCATGAGAGTCCTTTGAAAAATACATAATCGGATAGAGTCATCCATCAAGGAGTTGGATGAGCACCAGAGATGAAAAGTCATGACATGATTGTTCGGGTCCTCTCCCGCTTTGCCATCGAATTTAGGGATGTCCGATGGTAGCTTGGCTGGTATAATGGGCCATTGGGGAGAGTGACAAATTGGATCATTTAAAATCCTTGACAGATCCGAGAGATCCAAAGTGGCCAATAATGGTAACTGTCTATTCACATGCGGGTACTGGTGGCTTTGGGGAGGGAGTCCCTTCAAAAAACCAGTGGGACCATAAGCAGACTGCATATAATGAAAAGACCCAGGAAGATTCAGTGGTTGTTGTAGAGGAAAGTAGCTCATGGGATTATATCCTTGAATAGGGACGTGAGTTTGAGCATTCGAGCCCCAAATAGGATTTGGCGTACCGGGATGTGGTCAAGGATGATTTTAAGGATGGAAATTTATTTTAAATTGTAGAAACCTTGGCGAATCTTAGTAATACTTCATCCGTCAACTATAAATGTTTGGCGATATTTTTGTAAAAATATTCAAATTTCTAAGTATTTTATATAGTTTTTATAAAATTTTGGCTATTTTTAAGGTAAAATAATTTTATCCTATAAAATTTGGGTGAATCATTTTTAAAATAGCGAATCTCATTTTTGGAAAAACCATGGAAAATTATCCCATGAGCAAAATTTAGCCCCTAAATACATCCCTAGATATGGTTGGCCTATACTAGGGGGTATAACGGATGAAGATGGAAGTTGTTGCCCCCCAGTCAATTGAGTATTATGTTGTATCATATGGTTCCAATACAGGGCCAAGGATGGAGGTATGTTTTATCCGTAGGGTGGGGTCGGTGGGGATCGTCCTCCAATCG
>ML777976.1:11954-56831 GCA_009831015.1 Picea engelmannii
AGAACATGTTTCTCGAAGGTGGGGTGTATGTAACACCACCTTTTGACTTAGACAGCCAGGATTACCTGAGGCCTATATACTTTATTTACTAAGTCACAGTGAAACTATTAAGTGATACACTTAAACTTTAAAAATTTATGAACATTTCTGAATGTTTAAATGTTATTTGATGATGATGTATATGATGCGATCTACTACGTGCATGTAAATTTTTTGAATGTTTAAATGTTATTTGATGATGATGTATATGATGCGATCTACTACGTGTATGTAAATTTTTTGAATGTTTAAATGTTATTTGATGATGATGTATATGATGCGATCTACTACGTGCATGTAAATTTTATGAATGTTTAAATGTCATTGATGATGATGTATATAATGCGACACACTGTGAGAATGAAGAATTTTATGAATATTTAAAATACTATTAGAATGATGTTGGATATGATGCAATCTATTTGGGTAAATGATAATCTTGTGAATGGGTGTCGAAATTGAATTATGGGATATTATGAGATCTATTTCTAATTGGAAAACTTTGATGTTAATTTATCGATACAGGGATACCAAATTGAAATGATGCTAGTATGCAATTACATGATGATAATGCATAGAAATTTATGAGTTGTGTTATAGACTAATCTTCAAGTTATGGGCTATGAAATAGCCAAGGGATAATGTTGATGAAAGTGGATATCAGGACCACTAACCGAGAAACATTATGGTATGAATATTGTATGTGAAATTTATATTGGTTTGGATACATTTCTATGATATGTGGATCATTGCATGATTTCAGGTGACGGCACTGCCCAAAACCGAATAAACGATGACAAAACCTCCAGCAACATGGTGCCACTATATATTCCATCGTAGGGTGTGGACCCTAGTCCTGTTAGGAGGGGTGGAGGAATTCCCCACCGTGTATCCTCCATTGTAGGGTGTGGACCCTAGTTATGATTAGGAGGGGTGGAGGCATTTCCCACTGTGTATCCTCCGAAACCTAAAGTCATGGGAGGACGCTGTTAGTTCACGCTCCCCAAGACATGTGATGATGACTGTCAGATGCCTGCTAGGGAAGCTTCGTCTAGATAGCGACACTTCCACTTACGGGTTCTATTTGGAGTTAGGTCAATATAGTTGACGCTCCAAGATAGTCTAATAGAGGAAGGATAGGAATGGAGATGGAAGTAGGTTAGGGAGGAAGGATGAGTAGTAATAGTTGAGAAAGTATGGAGATCTGTCTTATGGTGGAAGTTAATGTTTTTCCTTCAAAAAAAAATAAAAATGAAATGAATATTCATTATTACGTAAATAAACCAAAGTGTTTAAAATAAAATTGTTGAACCGGATAAAAGTAATTAAAGGATTTCTCAAACAATTGATTGGTTTGTTGTCTTTTATAAAAGACTAGCCTTGCTGATTGGATTGGATGCATACATAAATTACTAAAGGATGATAGTTTTGATTATTAGTACATGCACGAGATTTGCACGTACTAGCTACACATGCATTTCTTGTACATATACACTAGTATGTATGAGTTTTCTTGACTTACTAATAATGTTGGTTACTTGTTATGAATGTGTGAACCATGTTACTTTTCCTTGTACCATAAGACACCTTAACTTCGGGATGAAGTTTCCTGAAGGGTGGGTGTATGTAACAACCCTAGTTGAACAAATGTGAAGGATTATTAAGTAAAAATTAATTAGGGGATTAATTGTCTTAATATGATATTAATTAAACAGGATAGGTATAATAAAACTAATTAATTAATTATTGATTAATTAATGGTGGCAATTTGATTAATTAATTGATTAATTAAACTACCTATTACATTTAAAAAAACATAAGTATTAAATTTAATAAATTAATAAGTTATATAATTAAATTGAAAGGTTACGTACACAACAAGGGATAACTTATTAATTGTGGAAGGATAAGATATTAAAGAAAGGGGATAAGGGGCATTAACGGGAAAGGATAAGAGGTAATAAATGGGTTAGGTAGGGATTAAATGAGGGGGAGTCGGTGAAGGAGGGATAAGGAAGGGAAGGAGGTGGACGAGAGGCATTCTACGGGAGGTTGGGGGGATGAATTTTGGGAGCTCTGGATTTGCAGAGAGAGAGAAGTGAAATTTTGGCAGGGGGATTGTATCAGTGCACCGTGGTTGCTGGAGGTTTTGGGCACAGGGCCCAGGATATCCTTATGATATCCTAGAGCTAGGGAGTTACCTAGTTGGCAGGGAGGAACTAGGTTTTGGGCAGTGTTTTGCAGAAGCGTTCAAGGAGGCAAGCGACGGACAAACGGAGGTTATTAGCATCAGGTTCAGGTATTTCAAATTTTGCAATTGTTTTTGATCAGTTATTAAATTTATTATATGTTGTTAAATTTAAGTTAAAAAAATTATTATTATGAAGAATATTATTCTGTTATGAAGTTTAATAGATAAATTGATGTTTTTAATCTCTTCGGCCCCTTACAACAAGTATGCATCCATGTCAGGGACCTTTAGTATCGGTGTTGTTTTCAAAAACTCTTTGAGCCTCCCAAATGCTTCTACGCATTCCTCAGTCCAAACAAACTTCTTATTCTTCTTCTGCAATTCCATGATTGGATTTGATATCTTTGAAAATCCCTCGATGAACCATTGATATTATCTTTCTAAACCCATGAAGCTATGCACTTCTAGGACATTCGTCAATGCAGGCCATTTCGTAATATCCTCGACCTTTGCTGGATCCACGATGATACTTTCGCTGAAGATGACATTCCCTATGTAGTGAATCCTCGATTGATAAAACGAGCATTTGGACAACTTCCCATATAATTTGTGCTCTCACAGACAATGTAGTACCAAGCGTAAGTACTCGTCATGCTCCTCCATCATCCAAGAGTAATTCAAAATATCATTAATGAATACTTGGACAAACTTGTCCAAGTAATCGTGGAACACCCCATTCATCAAACTCATAAATACCCCTGGAGCATTTGTCAGTCCAAACGGTAAAACAGTAAACTCGTAATACCCAAACCTCATCTTAAAGGCAGTCTTAGAGACATCATCCTCCTTGATCCATATCTGGTGATATCTTGATCGCAAATAGATCTTTCAGAACTCCATCGCACCCTTCATCTTATCAAAAATATCATCAATCCTTGGCAATAGATATCGATTCTTGATCGTTGCCTTGCTCAAGTGACGATAGTCAATGTAGAGCCTCCATGACCCATCCTTCTTTCGTATGAAAATAATAGGTGCATCCCATAGTGAAACACTTGGACATATCAGTCCCAAGTCCAAAAATTCCTTCAGTTGCATTCTCAACTCCTGTAACTCCAGGGTCGACATCCGATAACGCATTCTAGATATCAGTTCAGTCTCTATTTTTAGGTCTATAGTAAACTCCAATTCCCTCTCCGACGACATCCCAGGTAACTCCTCTGGAAATACGTCTGCAAACTCTCTCACCACCGGAAGGTGTTCTAGACCTTTCGCTACAACCTTCTCATTTAACGCAAGGATCTCATAAAGATTACATCCCTTGCACATGCTCTTCTGTAGCTGTAAGGAAGAGATGAACCTCATGGAAACTCCCTGGTTCCATCCTACAATCACACGTCTTTGTCCCTCATCATCGACCAAGCTCAACCGTTTCATCTTACAACTGAGTATTTCCTCATGTGATTCCAACCAGTCCATACCAATCACGAATTCATAAGATCCTAATATTGTGACGTACAGGTTGGCCCTGGTGACAAACTCTCCCAAATTAAGAGTACATCCTGTAACCTTTCCTCCAACCTTCTGTTTAGCTCCTGAAGCCATCTCTGTGAAGCTAAACTCATCATGTTCGACTGCCTTTACCTTAATCCCTTTTATCACTGCAACAGCAATGAAACTCTTAGTAGCACCGAGATCAATCAAGATACTAAGGGTCTAGTCAGAGATGATACCTGACGTCTCGAGCAAAGTCGACTGGTGCTCTGCTTGGTGGTTATTCACCACTGCATGAATCTGATGGGCCTTGCCCAAATCTCCCATGGTAGTGGGTTCGACTGATCCTGATGCTCTATTCCTGTCCACAGGGAAGTCACGTTGGTAGTGTGGCTCCCCACACATCCAACACCCCTTCTTCGGTCCAGTACTTCTCGTACCCGAGGTAGAATATGATGGCCCACTGGCCTGGAATCCTCGTTTGTTCTGATGAATAGGCCTAAACTACTATTTTTGCAGTCGATGTTGTTTCTGATGTTGTGGTCCTTGATAAGGTGTTTGCGGTTGAGGCATCGGTCGTCGAGGTGTAGTGAAATTTGATACCCTCTCGAAGCCATGATATCTTGGCGTATGTATGGATAGTGTCTGATGCTGCTGCGATCCATATGAGACCTGCCCTATTGATCTCATTGGAGTCCTACTCTGACCCCTGTTGATAATCTCCTCTTCTACTATGAGGGCCTTCTAGAAGGCATCGTGCAAGGTTTGAGGCATCAGAATCCTAACCTTTGCACGTATGCTACAATTAAGGCCGAATACAAACCTGTTGACCTTAATTTTCTCAGTATTAAGATGTGGAGCATATTGAAGTAGCTTGATAAAATGGGCCTTGTACTTAGGCACCATACAACCGTCCTGTTTTAAGGATTTGAACTCGTTGAGTTGGCACTCAATGAATTCTTCTGATAGGTACCTTTCTCGGAACATTTCTCATGATACGTCTTCGACGACCATGTTTAGTTGTGGCAGGAGCATCTTCCACCATCAAAGAGAACTTCCCTTCAATTGAAATACCTCCATGTGGACCTTCATGTTGGAGTTATAGTCACAAATTGCAAAGCACATCACCATATTCTCCAACAATGCCTTCGCGGTTGCATTGTCTGGGGCACCAAAGAACTCTATAAATTTGACCTTCTTGAGTTGACGATGAATGCTACCAATACCGACTGGAGCGCACAGTGGAACCTCGGGGGGTGCCGACACTCTGGCCTCATCTTTGTCCAAATGGATGATCAGTGCCTCAGAAATACATTGAAAATATCTCATCATTCCAACCACATTACCCACCGCTATCTTCTCCTGCATGACAACTTGTTAGTCTCCCCAATGGTTAGACCCCTCTGGCGTGGATTTAATTGGAGGTGTCACGCCTCCTCCCCTAGCACCCCATCATCTACCTCCATAGTGTCCTCTAACCATGATTACCTACATGAATACATGTCAACTTAATTAGCAACATTATAATAAAATATCATATCAACGAAAGCCATAGTGATCCCAAGTCGCGGGTTGAACCTGCTCCGATACCATATGTGACGTTCCCTTCATTATGACTACAAGCAAAGAAGAAGTGCAATTTTTTTCTTTTTTTTAGGTAAGAAGGTGACGAGGACAACATTTTAACCACACCATTGACGACAAATGCAAGCACACAGTCCAAGAAACAAGAAACTATGAATCCACGCACTGGCAAAAGGGAAACTGGGCACAACATGCATAGAAAAACAAAGAGTTACGACTACCCGCCCGACGCAAGCAATACTACGCCTACAATATAAAGAACACCATCCCCCTCCCAACACAATGACCTTGATGAACCAGACTAGAACCTCAAGGCGCATGATTCAACGCATGAAGGCGTTCCACCCATGCACCAAAGAAACTTACAATGCTCGACAACAATCACACAGAAGGTAGCGACTCCGACCAAGTTATCACTCACCTCTATTCATTAGGGTACACAATGATCCCCTCCTTAGGGATCAGGTCATTTCTAGATGATAGGCATGACAACAACTGTGGTGCAACAACATAACAATACCCTCAACACTAGCTAAAATCAATGCGCTCGGAGATCAACTTAACCATTCCAACACGTGACGATTAACTCTAGAACCCAACCGACAAGTCAACAAGAAGACCAAGACAATCATACGATGCTAAAAATATCTTGTGCAACAAATCGATCTGAGCTTGGTAAAAGATTATCATTAACACACGCAACTCAATGAAACTATAGTCCAAATCCCAAGGTGAGATAAGTATCTAATGCTATCCTTTAAAATTAAAAATTCACAAATTTAATTGTTGTCCTTACATATAAAAATTTGGAGTCCCTTAATGACCTTATCATCTTTTAATTTAAACCTAAAATAGATATAAGTATTTTTCCTCCTGATGAGTTCGCTATATAGCTAAGAATTCATAAAACAAGTTTTATAGTGATTGGTGAATATGCTAAAGTTCGCCAATAAGAAAAGCATCAAATTACTATAAGAAAACCAACAAATTCACGCTACCAACACTACCAATGGCTATATCTAAGTAAGTTGTTATCCATTAAAGAAGTTACTCTCCACTAATTATATGTGAGAAGGCTGTAATTTAAATACGTAAAATTGCTAAGTCAACTATATTATTTGATGTCATTTAAATATGCGATAAGCATACTTGTATAAGATATAAATGAAATAGTGTGAACAAGGGTAAGGGTAAATATGTACAATAGACTGAAATAGAGATACATATATCACAAGTAAAAGGAAACGTTGGGTTTGGATGTAGAGTGTAAATATAGGGTAAAAATATATGGTGAAAATATATATCGTGGAGTGTACAGATTGGTATCCATGTCTAAAAGTTTTAAATTACAAAAATAAATTGTTGGGAAAAATAATACAGCTCCTAGGGTATCATCATAGTATTTATCATAAGAAAAATAAACACTGTCAATTATTAGAACGGGTCATGGTCATAATTCTGGAATGCGGGGTTAGATATCCAGATCACAAGGTAATAATTGAGATGCATATTTTAATGGAGGATACGCTAAAAACGCAGAGCCATAACCATCCTTACCCCGGGCCAATCCAGTCAACGTTGGCCCACTACAAGCATTGTTCAACAATATATGCTATACAAATATAGGGACATAACATTGTTATACATGTTATAATTCACGGTAATTAACAGGAGCTATTCAATTCGCTGAAATAAGATAATTTCATGGTAATTACTGGAGCAATTATATTGCTATAATATGTTATTCGTTGCAATTACTAGGGAAAAATGTTGTAAATTCAGTGATAAAAACGTTGTGAATTCAATGATAAAAATGATGCAAACTCAGTGATAAAAACGTTGAATTCAGTGATAAAACAAAATGTTGTAAATTTAGTGATAAAAAGTCTATAAATTCAGTGATAAAACACGTTGTATTCAGGAATAAAAACGATTTAAATTCAGTGATAAATACACGGCAAATTCAGTGATAAAACATGTTTTTAGTGATAAAAAACACTTTAAATTCTTTGATAAATCATGTTGTATTCAGTGATAAAGAACTCTTTAAATTCAGTGATAAAAAACATGCCAATATATGTTGAAAAATGTTGATCTACAAAGTCAATTTCCCAGAGATATTAACATTCAAAATAAAACAATTTGTTGAGTTTATTTCTTAATAAAAACGCCATCTAAAGACCAGAAGCATAAATTCACTGGGCAAACTTTCACCCCCAAATTGAACGAAATGCAGCCTAAGAAGTGGCAAGATCACCAGGCAAACAAAACGAAAGGCAATCATAATCAAGTGGTGAAAAACACAATCTCAATCATCTTCAAATGTTAGAGTGCAGAGGTAAGTAAATGCAGAGAATGTCCAGCAATGAAAAACATTGAAGATACCAAATGCAGAGATTGGGCATTCAACTCAGAGGTTATCAATCAAGGAAAAATAGGGATAAACCTTCAAGGGGACGCTAGATTTTTTGTAGTTTAGGCAATGAGATGCAGAGGTACTCAATCGCAAGAAGGCGCAATTCAATTCAATCAACTAGGATCAATCAAAATGAGTAGACGGTTGGGAAGAAACATCCATCTCTCATCATTGTCACACAGAAAGGTAGTGCATTAGGATCTATAGTTCTATTAACACCGAAGTGATGACCGTCGATCCAGCTCCTAGCTGACTTCCCAGGTGAGGAATGATGAGGTAGGGACGAGGGAAAAGTAAGAAGCACAAACGAATCACAAAATCAATAAAACCATACTTCGGTCATGACATGTAGGGATCGAAAGCCAAGGGAATCAATCAACAACAAGCTTAAGGCTATGGGGGAGATTCAGTTATCAATTAAAATACTATGTCAATCATTTTCTTTACCTAATTCAATATACAAAACTAAAAGCATAAAGTATACTAATAATCTACCATGCAGAAGTAAAGGAAGCATATTGTAGCCCAAGTCGCTTTCTCTGAGTTGTTTTCTCATGCGCTCTATGCCCCTCTTACTTGTTGGCCGATGAGACTTCACCGATACCTACCAACCAACGCTAGGGACACTCTTCTTCCCCCTTATTATCTCGAGTAGTAAAGGGACCACGCACACTAACCACAGAATCAACTAGCTCCCATCTCACCTCGCAAGGCCGAGCTACCACTCCTCACCGAGCTGGGTATCCCAAATCCCACAAGCTAAGTTAGTCAAGTCTAAAATTGTGTAGCTTAACGTTAGGCATAACAGAAGAGATCCAACATCCTTCTCCTGCCTCCATTATATAGAGTTTTGAAGTCCTTTACTTTCCCAAATTCCCATTTAATTTATTTTTCAACAATTTAATTCATAAAATCCTCCCCGTACATGTGTCACCCATCCCCTTCATTGCACCATAAATTAATTTCATTAATTAATTAATTACTCCTATTTCCCTCACCCACCTAAAATCACTCCTAGAATCGCTCCTAGGTGTCCCCATATTCCCTTACAAGTTTTAATGACTTTCCCCCTTACTACTTTTCTAGTTGAGTTTAATTTAGAAAGTTCTTAAATGGTATATACCTTACTAAGTTAGACTTTATGCTTTTTCCTTGGGTTTCCCTTTTCTTTTTAAGTTTCCCTCTTCTTCCTAGTTTCCTAATTCTTTTAAATTTCTCTCTTTCCCTTTTCATTTAAAACACAAATTGGCAGGTGTAGAAATTAACTTTTTCCCTTTTTCCTTTTTAATTAATAATTTTTTTTATCATAAGTGACAAAACACTTATTTCCCCTCTTTCCCCTTTTTAAATTTTATCCCCCACTTTTTTTTTATAAATTAAATGAATTACTTACCCCTTGCTTGTCACATGATTAATGATGATGATTATTATTAATTATTTATTTTTAATTATAATTTTTATATAAATAGATAAAAATTCTTTTATCACAAGTATGAGTTAGACTTTATTTTCCTAGGTTGGGTGACATTTTATTAGGGGAAATGTTTTAAATCTTTCTTATCACATCCTAAGTCCATATAGGTTTATCCATCTATTAATTAAAAATGCGAGATGCCCTTTAGGACACACTAGATGCTCCAAGGGTGTCACTCTCCTCAATTTGTTTCCCTTGCACAGCATGCCCTTCAGGACGCACTACGTGCTCGAAGGGTTCCACTCGCCTCTTTCCATTTTTTCTTGTGCGACGTGCCCTTCGGGATGCATTACATTCTCCAAGGGTTCCACTCGCCTCTTGACTGACTTGGTAGACATAAAAAACCCCTGACATCAATACTCCGCCAGGTGATCTTGTGGGAGACTAAGGGCCTCTAAGGAATAAGGCCCCTGCCTTATTGCGCGCCCCTTAGAATCATCGTAAGAGACTTTCGCAGTCAGCCCTCACGACATCATGGGTCTTCTCAAAGTAGGTAATCATTAACCTAGAGTTCAAGCCACGACAAGAGTACTAGTAGGTTGTGGCAGGGTTGTTGTCCACACCTCTCCCTCAACATCTCTGGTAGTCGTGCATGACCCCTCTATTCCACATGTGAGTCTTGACGAAAATCTATCGCCAGTCTACATCATCAAGGAATCATGTCAGAAATATATCCATAATCATATCATCTAATCAGATGCACAAATGTCATATACACAACAATCAAACCCCAATAGTCCATTCATTGACTCGATCCAGAGTCCAAGGGGTTCCATCGATGCCTTTGCATCCTCGAGGTCCAAAATCCTGCACACTCAAGAAAATCGATTCAATAGCAGTTGTCTATGTCAATGCATCCAAATAACATGTCAGCAATTCATAATGCCTCATAAACATAAATTAAATACCCAAAAGTATAATAATCTGGATCACTTGCGAGCAAGTGTCCTCAAAGAATAAGTTTTCTCAGTGCGCGCAAGAGTGGGATTTTACGCAATCTTAAATATAAGGAAATGGTCCCCTTGTTTTGATATACGAATGGAATTGAGATCACCTCAACCATTTTTCATTAGATTTCCAAGTTTCACTCTCAAATTATGGTTAATCAAAATTCCTAAGGAAATATGGAATAGTTTGGGTACTTTTGTTGATTCATATGATAGTTTCTTAAGAAGCCCTTATAGATTTTTGGAACATACTTTAACTGATCTAAATATCGATGATGACTTACCTCTGGTAATTAACATAGAGATTAGTTGATGAAATTATATTCAAAATATGGATTATGTTAGGGTTATTTTCTAATGTTGAAGGTTCCACTTACATGGTCATGTGGAAAATGATTTCTCGATAAATTTCTCTAGGATGGAATGAAGGAAAAATCCCTTGGAGCCTCAAATTCCATTAATGATTATCATGGATACGGGTGAAAAGGTTACCACTTATAGGGTATCCCCATAAATTTTAGAGGTGTTATTTACAAGTCATGTTGAAGAAATTGAATGTATGGTAGTAGAGAATTTTTTTTGCAAGAACTCTAAAGGTATTGGAATTGTTGAAGGGTCATTGGATGTCAATATTAGTCAAAGAGAAGAGATGTACACTTATCCATTGATGAATGAGGCCCATCTAGATTTGATGGCCTTATACCCTAGTTTTGTCAATGAAAATGTAAAATAAATGTCATTGGACGAAGTTAACAAGGATGAGTTAAAGTATTTTATTGATTCTTTTCAAAAATACAAAAGTCAATACCTTTATCAATGGAAAATAGAGTTATTCCTTGGATATTATGGTTTAATTGAGGAGGATTTACTAATTGTGGGTGATGAGACTAAAACCATTGGCAAAGTTTGAAGGGTTATAAACTTGACATCCTTTGCCTTTAGTCCCAATAAATATAGTCATGTATCATTTATTTATTTTAGGCCAATTTATTTATGTAACTATTTAGAAAAAATCTTTAAAAATGAGCTACAAGGGTGAAAAAAAATATATTCTTTGCATCCATCCGTTTAGAATAATTTGGAGTTCTTAATCAAATATATATTTTTAATGGTATTGGGGTGGCACATTAGGGTTTTCATACATTAAAAAAAATTATGTTTGTGATAGTTAAATGGGATCTGTTAAAAGATTATGTTTGAGTTAGTTGGTTGTACTTAAGGTTCATATTGTTGCACATTAATTGTGATATGTGAGTGGTAAATTGAATAATGAGATACATCATTTCAATTTCATTTTGTATACTTATCAATGGATCATCTTCAATATTTTCCATCATTTTTTAGGATTGAGACAAGGTTTCCCTTTGTATCCTATGATATTTCTCTTGCTAGAAAAAGAGGATAAATATTGGGATCCAAAAGGATAGGAGGCATAAAAGGCATAAATATTGGAAAATCTCTCTCTTTGTACCTCATATATTATTTGTAGATGATTTATTGTTGTGTTGTGAGGACACTCGAAGATATACCTCTTGATTAAAATAAATACTATACACTTATAATATTTGTGCAAGAATCGAAGTAAACATACATAATTCGACAATGTCATTTAATGGTTTAGATAAGAAGGAATGAAAGATTCAACAAATTTTCCCTTTTACTACGATTGATTTGTAGTCAATGATAAAGTATTTCGGATTCTTTTTTAATCCTAATGATTATGTTGTTAAGGATTAGAGTTTGTGCATTGATAAGATAAAAAAATATGATATATATGTTGTGTAATAGAGGGACATCCTATGGGGGCAGTTTGACTCGTGAAACATCAATTTTAGAAGCCATCGCTATTTATTGGGATTCTCTAGCATAAATCCCTACATGGGTTCTTGAGAAGATTATAAGAAATTGTCTCAAATTTTTATGGACATGGGAAAAGAAATAGGATTCTATACCTTTCCTAAAGTGGACTCATACTGCAAAACACAAAGAGGATGGGGGTTGTCGTTTTAGGAATATTCATGTTTTTGACAAATCCCTAGCTACTAATGGTCCGTGGAGAATGGTTTTAGAAGATATTTTGTGGAAATAAGTTATGATCCTAAAATATGTTGAACCACTTAATTTATTTAGAGTGTACGAGTTATAAAATACCAATACATATTTTTTCAATAATTTTAAAGGCACTCATGTTGGCATTTCCCTTCATAGGAAATTGTTATACTTGGAAAGTTTGTAATGGGGTAAATGTTAGACTTGGTGCTCAACCATGGGTAGGATGTGGGAAATAATTTATGATTTCAAAATATTACATAGATGTTATCCATGTTGTAGGACTTTATACTTTTCTTCATGTTGAAAATCCCAAGACCTCTTACTTATGGTATCAAGGTTAGAAGAATGCCAACTTCCTAGGATTTGAAGGGATATATTGGGATTAGAGGAGTGAATATGTAATACATATTATCAAAATTCATGTTAGGTTTAGAGAGGTATATGATAAACTAGTTATGTAAGATCCTAATTTAACAAAGCCTAATAAGATTCATAAGTTTAAGCATAAAATTTCTTTCAACGTATAAGTAATTTCATTATTTATCATATAAGCAAATTTAGCAGCATGATGTTAACCACCTAACATAGCATAATCATGAAAAATGCATACCTCTGACTGATGCTATTCCTCTAATCTTCGTCTGACCTCGCTGCTCTACCCAAACTCTACCCAAAACCAAATCTTTCCTCCCTGCCAGCTAGGAACAGAGCCTATCCAGATCCCTAGCTCCAGGATTCCATGAGGATTCCTGGTCCCCGAGCCCAAAACTCCCAGCAACCGATGCTCCCCTGTAACAGTCCACCCAAACTCCAAACCAGAAAAAATATACAAACCAAAAAATACAGTCCTTAATCTCAAAAATGTTTCCTTCCCCCAAATTTCCAAAAGTCCTTCTCCCGAATGCCGCTGCTCGCTCATATCCTCTCTTCCATTCACCACCTCCTCCCCTAATTTAATGCCACCCACCTTATCCCTCCATTCAATACCTTATCCCTCCATTCAATGCCTTATCCCTTCATATGTTAAGTTTTCTATTAAATAAATTAAAAAAATTATTAAGCTCAATACCTTATCCCTCCATTCAATGCCTTATCCCTTCATATGTTAAGTTTTCTATTAAATAAATTAAAAAAATTATTAATCTTTTAATTCGTTACCCAAACCTTAAATGAGTTAATTAATTAATTAATTAATTTATCAACATACATTAAACAATAAATAAATAAATAATATTATTAATAATTAATCATTATTTAACTAATACACATTAGGACAATTAATTATTTAATTTATTATACTTGATAAACCTTAAGCAATTATTTAACTAGGGTTGTTACATACATCCACCCTTCAGGAAACTTCATCCCGAATTTAAAGTATTTTATGATACACGGGAAAAGAAACATGGTTCACACATTCATAACACATAACTGGCATTATTAGTAAGTAAGCCAAGAAACTCATACATATTAGTGTACATGTGCAAGAAATGCATGTGTATCTAGTACATACAAGTCTCGTTCATGTACTAATATCAATAACTATCATCTCTATAGTAATTTCCATATGCATCCAATCCATTCAACAAAACTATTCATTTTAAAAAGACAATAACCAATCAAATGTTTGCGAAATCCTTTAATTATAATTATCTAGCACAACAATGTTATTTAGACAATTTGTATTTTAGTTACATAATTATGAATATTCATATATATCCATTTTCTTTTCAGAAGGAAAAACAATAAATTCCACCATAAGACAAATCTCCATACACTCTTAACTATTTCTACTCATCCTTCCTACCTAACTTACTTCCATCTTCATTCCTATCCTTCCTTTGTTGGACTATCTTGGAGCATCAACTATATTGACCTAACTCCAAATAGAACCCGTAAGTGGAAGTGTCACTATCTTGACCAAGCTTCCCCAACAGGCAACTGACAGTCATCATCACACGTCTAGGGTAGCATGAGCTAACATCGTCCTCCCATGACTTCAGGTTTCAGAGGATACACAATGGGAAATGCCTCCACCCCTCCTAATCATAACTAGGGTCCACACCCTACAATGGAATATACAATGGCACCGTGTTGCTAGGATTTTTGTCATCATCTATTCAGTTTTGGGCAATCTCACCACCTGAAATCCTGGACTGGTCCACATATTATAGCAATGCATCCAAACCAATATAATTTCACATACAAATATTCATACCATATTGTTTCTCGGTCAGTGGTCATGACATCCACTTTCATTATCATTATCCCTTGGCTATTTCATAGCCCAATGACCTGCAGATTAGTCTGTAACACAAACACATACACATCCATGTATTATTATCATGTAGTTGCATATAACTAAAATCTCAATTTGGTATTCCCATACCAACAACTTTAACATCAATTTTTCAAGTTAGAAATAGATATGATAATATCCCATAATTCAATTAACGTTACCCATTCATAGAATTATCATTCACATAATAGATTGCATCATATCCAACATTATCCAAATACATTTAAACATTCATTAAATTTTACATTCTCACAATATATTGCATCATATCCATCATTATCCAAATACATTTAAACATTCATAAAATTTTACATTCTCACAATATATTGCATCATATCCATCATTATTCAAATACATTTAAACATTCATAAAGGTTCATAAGTCTTGCAAGTTCAAGTGTATCATTTAATAGTTTCACTGTGAATAGAAAATAAAGGTGTTTAGGGCTTAGGTAATCCTGGCTGTCTAAGTCAAAAGGTCGTGTTACATACATCCAACCTTCGAGAAGCATATTCTCGAGGTGGTCAAAAAAGTGATGAATAATCTCATCGTAGTGTCTCGACATCTTCCCAAGTAGCAGATCCTGGACTATACTTGTCCCACTGGAACTTAATTTGGTCTACCAGACAGTTCCTGAGCTATCGGACTCTACGGTCCAATATGCATAACGGTTCTACTATGAGGGTTCCCACGTCCGCTATCTGCAATTCCTTCCAATTTAGTTTATGGGATTCATCAACAACATAATGACGTAGAACAGATGCATGAAAAACATTATGAGTTTTATGCAAGTGGGGTGGCAGTACAAGATGATAGGAAACGGTTCCAATTTTCTCTTGGATTATGAATGGTCCTATAAATCGAGGTGAAAACTTTTTCCCCTTCCCGAACTAAATTGTACTATTATTAGGCCTGATACGAATGAAAACCTAATCTCCCACTTAATAACTTTGATCAGTCCTATGTGCATCCGCATAAATTTTCTGTCTATCATGTGCTTCCTTTAGTCTCTGCCTAATCTGAATCACCTATTCCTCCATCTCTTGAATCAATTCTAGCCCAACTGTTACTCGGTCTTCTAATCTTTCCCAACTCAATGGTGTTCTGCATGGCCTTCCATACAGAGCTTCGTAGGGTGGCATTCCTATGGAGCTATGAAAACTATTATTGTAGGCAAACTCTAGMAAAGGTAGGTACTTCTCCCAATGGGTTTGACTATCCATGACAAACATCCTAAGCATGTCTTCCATGACTTGATTTACTCTCTCAATTTTCCCATCTGTTTCAGGATGATAAGTTGTTCTTAAGTTCAACTGAGTCCCCAACACTGACTGCAAACTTGTCCAAAACCTAGAAGTGAATCTGGAGTCTCTATTTGAAATAATCTTCTTAGGTATCCTGTGCAAACAGATGACCTCACTTACAAACACGCATGCCAGATCAGTGACATCGTAAGTGTCTCTAACCGGAATAAAATGAGAACTCTTGGTTAACTTGTCAACTATCACAAGAATGGCATTGTGTCTATGAGATGTGAGTAGCAACCCTATGACAAAATCCATAGAGATGACTTCCCACTTGGACATAGGAACATCATGTGGTTGTAGGAATTTGGCGACAAAATGGACTACATTGCGCTTCATGCCTACTCAAAAGAAAAGATTCCTCATGTCTATGTACATATTCTTTACACCTGGATGCACACAATAAAGTGCTCTATGGGCTTCCTTTAGTATGATGCTTTGAATATCCCCATATTCAGGGATGTACATCCTTAACCGATATCTCAATAGTTCGTCTGCTTCCAGACTATATCCTTCATTCTTTGGATCTAATTTCCTCCCTCTTTGGAGGTTTGAGGTAACCTTTAAATACCAACTATCTCCAAGGAGTTGTGTCAACACACGTTCCCTCAGATTGACTCTTAAGGGTACCAAGGAGAAGATACGTGGTCTCCTACTTAAGGCATCTGCGACCACATTTTCCTTTCCTTTGATGTATGAAATACAAAAATCGTACTCACTCATAAACTCACTCCATCTCCTTTGCCTGGCATTCAGATCCCTTTGAGTGAAGAGATATTTTAAACTTTAAAGGACTGTTTTGAGCTCAAAGTTTCGCCCCACAAGATAGTGCCTCCAAAATTTCAGAGCTAGCATTATAGCTGCCAACTCTAAATCATGAGTAGCATAAAGCTCTTCGTGTTTCTTCAAATTCCCTGACACATAAGCTATCACTCCACCATCCTACATTAGCAAGGCACCCAACCCTTGCTTCGAGGCATCCGTGCAAACTGTGAAGTCCTTTTCCATATCCTACACTCGTAGAATTGGCACACTAGTGAGTAACCTCTTAAGCTTGATGAATGCACTATCACATTATTCTGTCCAGTCATACTTGACCCCCTTGCACTGAAAAGTGGTGATGCATTTATCTATTTTAGAGAACCCTTCCACAAATCTACGATAATAACCTACTAGCCCCATGAAGCTTCTCACCTCATGGGCATTTTTCAGCACTGGCCATTCCATAATGGCCTTTACTTTTTCTGGGTCCACAAAGATTCCTTCAATGGAAATGATATGACCTAAATAGTGGATTTCTTTCTGGAAGAAGGAACACTTTGACAACTTCCCATACAATTTGTTCTCTCTAAGGCAGGACAACACCACTTGCAAGTGTTCCTCATGTTCTCTTTCATTCTTGGAATAGATGAGGATTTCATCTAGAAAGACTTGTACAAAACAGTCTAAGTACCTCCGGAATAATCCGTTCATGAGGCTCATGAATACGGCTGGCACATTGGTCAATCTGAAAGGTACTATGACGAACTCGTAATGTCCAAACCGAGTTCGAAAGGTAGTTTTAGGAATATCGCCTTCCTTAATCCTTAACTGGTGATACCTTGAATGAAAATTGATCTTTGAGAATACCACTGCTCCTTTCACCTAATCGAAGAGGTCATCTATTCATGGCATTGGGTACCTATTTTTCACTGTATTACGGTTAAAGTCCCTATAATCTATACACAGATGTAAGGAACCATCCTTCTTATTCAAAAAAATTACTGGTGCACCCCAAGGTGAGACACTGGGCCTTATTATCCTTAAGTCTAGTAACACTTTCAACTGCATTTGCAACTCACAAAGTTTTGGCGCTGCCATCCGATACGAAGTCTTGGAAATTGGTTCTGCACCAGGTTTTATCTCAATAGTAAAATCAAGCTCCCTCTCAGGAGGTAACCCTGGTAACTCGTTCGAAAAAACATCCTTAAATTCTGACAATACTGGGTACTGATCTAAGGATGGTCCTTTTCTTTCGTTCACTGCTTCAACAACATAAAGTTCACACCCTTGCCTCATGCATCATTTAAACTTCATAGTTGAGATAAAGAGTAGAGACACCCGTCTCTGTAAACCATGGATCTCTACCACTCTTCCTTCATTGTCGACACAAAGCACCCTTTTTGCAAAACAATCTACCAAAGCTCGATGAGCTTTTAACCAATCCATTCCAATGATTAGGTCATACATCTCGAGAGCAGTGATGTATACCTTAAACCTGGTAGTACACCCTCCCAGGTCTACTATAAAATTATCGATGCTAGGTCCTACCACTTGTTTTTTGCCTGAAGCCATCTCGACTTGTTTAAATTCATCATGCTCGTAGGCTGCCAACCCACTCTTTTCTAATGCAGATGGTGAAATGAAACTATCTATAGCACCTGAATAAAAAAAAATATTAGCATTGATATGATTTAGAATACCTGATGACTCCACCATCGTGGATTGATGTTCTTCTTGGTGATTATTAATCGCTGCATAAATCTGGTGGTTGCTACTTTCTCTTCCCATCAGGGCCTTTCCTTTTCTATGCACAAATCCTGACTATAACTCTAGGCAGTCACGCTAGTATTGGGGTCCTCCACATCCCCAACAGGTAACATGAGATTGAACCTGTGCACTGTTCTGTGACTGTATTTGAAATGAGTTCTTCCCCTGGAACCCCTGCCCCTACTAGCTACTCCCTGAGATGGCCATGGACCTGCCTACGTCGTTGGTGATGAACGGGATAGTGCACTCACTGCCACTGAAATCCCTGCGGAAACTGTCCTTGGTGTGACTCTATTACCATATGGAGGTTCCCTTGAGCCCCCTCCCCTAGGAAATGTCCTAGGGGCCTTCCCCATGAATCCAAGACGATGCGGAAAGGTCGGTGTCGTACCTCCAGTTAATTTCATGTGTTCCTCCGCATAACATGCATTTTCCACAACTTCTGCTACTGAAGACGGTTTCCACATCTGCACCATAGCCCTTATCTTAGGGTTTCACCCATAGACAATGCATTTTCCTTGTCGTTTGTCATTATCCATGTATGAAACATACTTGACCAATTCCATAAACCTGATCTCATATTCTTCTATAGTTCTATTTCCCTATACTAGAGGATGAAATGCTCCCACCTATTGTTCCTCATAGTAAGTTGGTAGATATTTTCTTCATAGCCTCTCCTCAAAAATTTCCCAAGATATGGTGTCTGGGGTAAGATGCAACTGCCCCTCCGGGTTGCCCCACTAGTTCAGGGCATTGTCCCTTAACTAAAAGATTGTTATTTTCGCCTTCAACGTGGATGCATAGTCTCTTAAGGTGAAACACCTTGTCATGCCTTCCAACCATGCTTCTGCACGTTCACTGGCACGACCCCCAGCAAAATCTGGAAGTTTGATCCTCTGTAGTTCTCTAGTGATGTATTCGGGTGGAGGTCCTCCCCATGAATCCCTTGATGCTTCAGGATTACCCGTTCCATATGGTGGGGGCTCCACTTCAATCGCTGTTGGTTGACGCCCCTTTAAAGTCTCATTTATGGCCTCCAAAGAGCACAGTATGAGAGCTAGTTCAGGCGATGGTGGTGGTGGCGCTGACAGTCCCTACAACGATGCCCCTTGGCCTCGATTTCCTCGAGTCCTTACCATCCTGTATATTTTAATCTTCATCAACCAAAGTTGTTGGGGTGAGTTTAAGGACATTTCACATTTGCGCAACTTAGACTAGAAAACAGGGTTAGGCGTAAGTTTTTTTTTTACTTGTCTGTAAACAGACGTTACTCTCTTTAGGGGAGGTGGCTAGGTTAGGGTTAAGCATCTAAGCTTGGTGTCACTGCCTAAGAAAACTAACAACTCCCTCTCCCAGTAGCTATACTAGCATCACACCACACTCATCAATTTCTCTAACTTACCTGCCTAGTGTGCATGAAGCCCCCTCCCTCTTATCCTGGTCTAAGTCCTTAAACTTTTTGTTTAAAACTAAATAATTTGATTTTCAACCTAAAGTTAATTAATTATTAAGAACTTTAAAAATCTAAACTAAACTTTAACCTATGTTCCAATTGTCTTAATCAACTCATTCATTTAATAACGAAAATTACTATTATTATTATTATTACTAATTTATTTATTAAGTACATAATTAATAATTAATTTAATTTAAATTATTCCCATTGATTAACCACTTTTGATTAATCATATTAACTTATAATTAATTTAAAACACAAATTTAAATATGTTTAATTTACATAATTAAACACAATTTTTTTTTTCATTATTAAATTTAAACTAATTTAAACAATTAAAATTTTAAATCTAATAATACTTTAAAAGATTAATTAAATAAAAAAAATATAAAAATAAAATAATCAAATCAATAAAATATATATAAAAAAACTAAAATAAAATAAAAAGAAAGTATTAACAAGGTGAGGGCAGGCATGAATCCCACATGCTTCTTCCCTAACTCTCCCCATAATAAGACTAAACAATAAACCCTACTCCGCCTCATTCTTCTTAAAATGTTTTTTTGTTCCGCTCCAAGGGTTCAGTTGTCCCTGAGTGGCCATGGATTTGTTAATGCATCTTTAGGTCTCAGGGATTTTCCGTAGCTCAGGTTTCACCCTCATCCTAAATCATCTACCCACGTTTTCTAATTACAGGTTGCCACTATCTTGGCTTAAAGGCACAACCCATCCTTCTTTCCCTGAATCTCTGGGTGAACTCGGGTCGGCGAGGCAATCCCTAAGGGTTCCCTCTGCACATTAAAACATGGCTAAAACGTTGTGAAACAAGAGGGCGCCATCTCATGGGCTCCTCTTGGTGTCTTGGCATTTGGTGTGTTAGGATTTTCAAGGGCTTGGCCCTCTTGTGTGATGGTTTACGTTTTGTGTATTTTTGTTAATCCTATGGTTGTATGTGCAGGTGGATAAACGCCCTTCGCTTCTCCTCCCTTGACTTTGGTGCTTGTTCTTAGTAGTTGGTGCTCGATCCTGGGTGTATCTCTTGGGTGCTTATGGTCTTCAATGTCAATGTGGATAAACACTCGAGCACTGGCTCTGCGCATGGGCCACACATGGGCGTGTTGAGCAATGAAAATCTCCCTGTGGGATCCTCTTCATGGCTCGGCGTTTGGTCTGCGGGCTTGGTTCTTGCGGGCTCCTCCCCATGGCTTGGTGCATGGTTTGAGGGCTTGGTTCCTAGAGCTCCTCCCCATGGCTTGGTGAATGTTTTGCGACTGGAATTTAATGAAGGCAGTTCATGGGAAAGGTGCTGCTCTTTTTTTTTTCAATCTTTCATGGTCAGAAATGTCGATTTTTTTTTTTCTCTTTGAAAAGTAATTTGCTCACAAATATAAATTTCACAGGTTTTCTGTCAAGGACCCTATGTTCAAGGGAGCATATGATGAACGTGGGGTTTTTTGACAGTAAAATTTGGCATGTCCGTGTACTGCAAAATTTTTCATGATTGGGTAACCAGTTTGCAGAGCGATTTTGACTCCCCTCCCTTCTATTTATTTTAGCACTCAATTTTTTTTGTCTTAGGCAGGTTTTGGAAATGTGTAGTGTACTATGGTCAAGGCTAAAGTTTTTTTCCCAATATCTTCCTCCCTCCATTGCAATTTTGAAGGAAATGATTTAGAAATGCATTTTTAATACCAGTTTTACCATTTTTCAATTTTTCTTTTCCTTCATTAGAATTAGGTTCTTTGCCCTCCACTTTGCTCATAGATCCACCACATTTTGGGAATGCATGGTAGTCGCTAGTTCCATATCTTTTGGGCATAGTGGCCACCATGCTCATCATAGAATTCACTATTATCACTCAGACGTGTTCCTGCTCCATAAAATTCACTATTATTGGTCCAGTCCATCATCACTGTATAATATTTTTTTTATTATGTTGCATGGCTTTATGTTTTTTATTTAGGTAGATGCCAAGGCTGCAGGTGCCATGAAAAAGGAATTTCCATCCCTAATGGAGTCTTGCAGTCTTGAATCCCCACCCCCTCATGTCGGAGGCCATTCAGAAGGTCGTTGTTTATATTCACCTGTTTCAAAGTCTTGATCTTTTCTAGGAATTTGAGCAACCCACAATCTTTGGTGGTACGATTTCAGATGGTTTGTAGTCATATTTTATCACAATTTATAACCTTTATGGATATAAATTAAGCAAGACACAAATTACAATAATGAATTTCGATAACCACCAATTTGAAGCTTAAATTTTCAGAAACCTACAAAGCATAGTGAAGACTTCATTAATTCTAACTTCAAAGTCATGGGTAAGTTACTGAGGGATACTTTCCCTGTCCGATTGTAAAGTCTACAGTTTGTGTTTGGTATTCTTTGGAGGCTGGTAGAAACCGAGCTCCTTATCTCCATTGTACGAGGCCTATGTTTACTAGGAGTCACGGTTGGTAATGATCTCCATCTCCAAAACGTAACAGAGGTGCATGCACTGTTTTGTTCTGTGTTAATGTTGTTTGTAGGCTATTTGGTTAAGCCTTTGAGGTTACTAAACATTTGGTATTCTTTCCAACAGCTAGAAAACAGAGCCCACATCTTTTGAAGTTCATCATATTGAAGAAAAACTTGACCATAAATTCTAATCCTCATCAGGTTCTTCTAGATTTCTTGTCCCTACCTATGTTTTGCATGCAAGCGTATTGTTTTTTGGAGTTTGAAATTGTGATTAGTGGGTTTTGTTGCCTGTGAGATGAAATTAGTTGTATGATATTTGTAATCAGTATTTACATGAGCCTTTGTCAGGAATCCAAAAGTGTAACTTTTGAATCTAACAATCCTCAGATCCATAAATTTTTGCTTCAGATCCAAACTAAAATATTTAGCGAAATTTAAATAGGGGAATTCATCTTCAATAATAAAATTTCGATGTCAAATCTATGAGTGAAGTCATAAAATATAATTTCAGAGATAAATAGCTAAATTCAATTCCATGATCATATTATGAAATATCGAGACAGGTCTGGTAAACTATTCTCTGCAAAATATAGTACAGGTGATCACAAATCATGCATGTGGTGGGTATTTACAACACATATATCACACAAAGACAAAATCCTGTTGTAGGTGGTGAAGCCCCCATTTCAGTTTTGAAATTGGGCTCTGATACCATGTGTAAGATCCTAATTTAACAAAGCCTAATAAGATTCATAATTTTAACCATAAATTGTTTTTCAACGTATAAGCGATTTCATTGTTTAGCATATAAGAAAATTCAACAACATGATGTTAACCACCTAACACAGTGTAATCATGAAAAATAAATACCTCTGACTGATGCTATTCCTCCAATCTTTGTCTGACCTCGCTCCTTTGCCCAAAACCGAATCTTTCATCCCTCCCAGCTAGGAACAAAGCCTATACGGGTCCTTAGATCTAGGATTCCTGGCCCCCGAGCCCAAAACTCCCAGAAACCAATGCTCCCCTGTAACAGTCCACCCAAACTCCAAACCAAAAAAAAAATACAAACCAGAAAATACAATCCTCAATCTCAAAAATTCTTCTTTCCCCCAAATTTCCAAAATTCCTTCTCCCAAATGCCTCTTCCCCCTCATATCCTCTCTCCCATTCACCACCTCCTCTCCTCATTTAATGCCACCAACCTTTTCCCTCCATTTAATACCGTATCCCTCCATTCAATACCTTATCCCTCCATTCAATGCCTTATCCCTTCATACATAAAGTTTTCTATTAAAAAAATTATTAAGCTTTTAATTCGTTACCCAAACCTTAAATGAGTTAATTAATTAATTAATTAATCAACATACATTAAACAATAATTAATTAATTGATTGATTAATATTATTAATAATTAATCATTATTTAACTAATACACATTAGGACCGTTAATTATTTAATTGGTTATGCTTGATAAACCTTAAGAAATTATTTAACTAGGGTTGTTACAAGTGATGACTAAAGACCTAATTATCGAAATGTACACTGTAAAAATGTGTCATAGGACAATGTTTGTAAGAAATGAAAAAGGCGATGTAATTTGGTGGTGGAAACCCTTCTTGAATATTATGACCCAAATGAATATGAAAACCTTTTTATGGCTATGATTGAAGGACAAAATTTTGACTTGGGAAGTTCTACAAGTGATAAGTAGGCAAGGCCATGGTAGATGTGTACTTTGTAAATAGGATGAATGAGACCGTAACCCATATTTTTGTAAAATTCCCTTATACAATATTGGTTTTGTCAAAGGTTGTTGTTGTAATAGAGGGTTTTATGCCGAGGTGATTCAATAGAATATTATTTTAGAATTTGGTTTCATATAAGAGACTTATATCCATTTAGGGATTTACCTTTAGTTAGTCCCTAGGGGATTTGTCTCTCTATAATCCTTTCTATTTATAATCATCAATCTATTGCTACATTTCAATGATTAACTTAGGTTAGATAAAAAATTTATAGTTTAAATAAGTTTATAAAGGTTAAAAACATATATCAAAGGTTCCAATTGATAACACTAGTTCCCCATGATATTTAATGGTGTAAGACAAGGAGATTTAGCCCTCTGTGGAGTTGGAGGGATACCACATGATGAATAATAGATATGATATAGAATCAAACCCAAGCAAAATAAGAAATAAATGAGATAGTAAAACTAGCTTTCTCACTTTATTCATCTGGATAAAGACCCCTTTATAGTTTTACAAATGGTCTACATATTAATTGTTTAATTACTTGCATGCAGTATAAAGACATAAAATAATAAAAAAATAAATGAACACGTATTTAAGGTTGTAAGAAATGATATACAATGCATATTCATGTAGATAAAATGTTGAAAAATGTAATTAAATATCCATGAATTATGATGGGAAACTAGAAAGGCACCCTCAAGGAATATTCACTGGTAGTGAGGTGTACTTATCAAGTTATGTGCCATTAAGTTTCATATCAATTCCTCCCTATTTATATCAAAATCATCCCCACTTTCATCCCATTTTTTTAATGACTCTATGTAGAGGAAAAGGTTTGAAGAAATAACCCTCAATCTTGAGTGTTGGGTTGAAACTATAGGTGAGATTATAGGGAGATACAAGCTAGTCCTAAAAATTGAGTATTGACTATTTGGGGGATTTGTCCATTGGTCATGGAACATGGTTGGAAATGTTAGAAGTATGCTTAACCTAATGGAAAAATTATTTTCTGGAGAAAGTATGTTGCATCTATGGGGAAAGATATCTAGTGGTGTGAAAAACCATTTTAAATGATGCAACCTCTAAATGAGATGAAAGTGTGAGAGAAGATGAAACATAGAGTTGCATACTAGATAATGCACTAGATTGATATGTATACACAAGGAGTGATTACTGATGAATATACCTACATAGCACTCTTAGGTGTTGAATTGATTTTCCTCCAACGGGAGAGGGAACAAAGGTAGAAACCATGCTCTCTCAAGTAATGGAAAGAAACACCTACATGTTTTGTAGTGGGAGACAAGATAGGTATGAATTGAAGATGGAAACATACATGATGCTCAAACTAGTTTTTTAAATGTTCCATCAAATTCCAGAGTGAAACAAAGTGTGCAGGTTCTATAGGTGAAATATAATTGGTATCAAAGCATAAATCCTCATCCCTAGTAATAATTTTCATGTTCCATATGTATTTTGCAATTTCTCCAATATTGTAGATAACAATCCAACTCTAAATATCGGGCTACATAATTTGATCATGTATAATGGATCTGGGATATGCTATAGAATACTCTGGATCATGAGCATTGATTTGAAAAAATGTTGTCATAATGGAAGGAGAAAGAGAATGTCAATGTCCACGACTATAGGGAATTGTTTTTTCTATAGAAATAAAAGAATAAATGCGCATTGTGTCTTGCACATATATTTTGTTTAATTTCTAGAATAGGTAGAGTGTGATGTGATACATATTGTTGCTAATGAGGAGCAGTTTTGGAATTACCCTCTATGTATAAAAGTGTATTATGTAGGATGTTGTGAATCTCACTAATATGAAGAAGATCAATCTAGATGATATGGGTGATCTAAATGGATAAAAAGGTGTTGGTACATAGGTTATATCTATTTTCATTAAAGAGGCGCAATGTTGATCAAAATATTTGGATTGTGTTTGAGGTGGACCGAGAAGATAAAAATTTAGGTATCCTTGATCGCATAGAAATGATGGAGACCTCTATGTTGTAGAAGTTGAGAGCTCTATGGGAATTAGGAAATTTGTTATAGGGATGGAGAGAGAGGAATGAAAACATGGGTGTTGTGGTAATAAGGGATGTTGTAATGTTATTTGGTAAGGATATGATAGAGGAAAACAATAGATGGGTTATGGTGAATTAGGGAATATGGGAATTTAGAATAGGAACAAGAGAGTTAGGCATGGACGGGAAGGAGTATGAGGAAGGATAACATTTCATAGGTGTGGGAAGGAAGATGATGTAAATGGAGAAGACTTATTTGTGCAATGTACTCCAAGGATAGAGAAAATTATGTAGCCTAAATAGTTGGGCTGCACCAATATAGGAGGTATTTTATATAGCTAATATAAGTTCATATATATTTTTTAACTTTAAAGACTTTATATGTGTTGGAGTGAGAATGATGTAATGCATTATCATGATGTTTATAGGGAATGCCAAAAAGTGAATTAGAATAGTTGAGGTGATAAACATCACATTTGATGGTGACTCAAAATGGCCCTATGGTGAAGCTACATAGGATTTCTTAACCAAGAGACAAGATTAGTCCTATTAGACCTATGATGCAGTGATAAGGACATGGTGGGGAGTTGAAGATGAGTGAAAAAGTATTGAGGTATAAGATTGTTTTATCTACCATGGTCAAGGATGATCATTTCTAATTTATCTTTCACTCGATAATTATGAGTAAACAAGAGATAAGGAGGAATCCATAGCCTTTAAGGTAGACCTTTCCACCATCATTACATTCTACCTTCAAGGCTATGGAGTCATATTTAACTCTCTATGCACGAAAATATAATTTTTCACCTATTCACTTCATGATTCACGTGTGGAACCATTTTGATTTACATTTGAAAACCATTTAGACTCCGTAGCATCAAGTAAATTGATAACAAACATGCATGTATGCATTTGGGGTTTCTTATGATGCATAAATGCTAAAGGGAATTGAGGTAAGAATTCTTTCAGTCAAATTTTTATATTTGAAATTGATGTAAACATTGAAGGCCTTCAGTACACATATTCCAAGTAATGATTAAATTCATTTACGATAAATTTAATTGCATAGTATGTTATGTTGGTTATGATATCATAACCAAATTAAGTAAAAACAAATTACTCCTATTGTAGCAATGAATTCCATTAGAGATGGTCATGTGTGAGGCCATGATGTGGTTTGGAATGGAAGGGATATAGCACCATACAAGTACATGATGGTTTCCCCCGTGTATAACGGGTGTTTTGGCTACAACATCTTTATTGACATGAGAGAGTACTAATAGAATTGTATTCCTAGTGTTGTGTATGGGTTTAAAAGGAAGGTATCCAAATGACCAGACTGGTAAATGGGGAAGAGTTTGGATAATTTGTAAGGTGTTGAATAAAATTTTCAGCTCGTACACAACATTAATGTATGGTAATCCATAGTCAATGTAAGGATGCATTGTGTATATGTGAACATGATTATTGGCACATTGGTTTTATTTATTGGTAAAGTTTGATCACATTGTGAAAGGCTTAGTGTGCTGATAACACATGTGTAGGAATGATAGTTTCATTCCATTTTAATATAAGTAATGGAAGGAAATGATTGAATTGTTGATAAGAAACAATTCTAAGATTATTTCATGAACTACTAAAAGCATGCAGGAGTACTAACAATCTGCTTGGTTGAGTGAAAATTGAGAAATATTCCAAGGAGTGAAAATTGAGAAAAATTTCAAGGAGAATGGTTTTGGATATGGAAGGGATGTAAGCCCATAAATAAGGAAAATGCATGTTGTTGCAAGAATGAGAAAAAATCTCATGCATGGGAAATTTTGTTTCCTATATAAGACAAATTTGAGAAATTAATAATTGAAAATTATTATGACATGCTAATAATTTGTTTACCGATATTGAAGTTGAGAAAAATTGTAGGGAGAACGATGTGAGATATGGAAAGGATGTAATCCCATAAGGAGAATATTTATCTATAGCTACAGGATCCAAACATAATGAACATAAAACTCATGCTTGGGAAATTCTATTTTCCTATATAAAATAAATTTGAAGGTTTATGATTGAAAATTGTATGGTGATGTCTCATATTGGTTGTATGCATATGATTAAAATGAGATGTTTTTCATAGGTCATAGATTGCTAGTGAAACTCTAGTGGTGAGTTGGAATCTGCATGCATAAAAACACCTTGGAAAACGACGAATCTCCTAAAGAATTGTATAACAATGAAAGGGATGTTTGATCATAAAGGGTGAGTAAAGAAAGGAAGAAAAAGTACAGAACAGAATATAAGAGGAAAGTTGTCAGGATTGTAGAAGAAAAAGGTTGTTAGGATTGAATAGTGAACTATTGTGTGGGATTTTCATTGTCTAAGAACTAGGTTGTCAGGCCTAAAGATTGAAATCCTATGTGGGAGTTGCAATATCAAAGAACTAAATTGTTAGGACTGGTGAGTGAAATTCTCTATGGGAGTTGCACTATTGAAGAATGACATTGTCAAGCCTGAAGAGTGAACTCATGTGTAGGAGTTCCATTTTCAAATAACCAAGTTGTTAGTCCTGATGAAGTATTTTGTGAGTTTCATTGTAGCAGCAAGGTTGTTGTTGGTTAAATCCTGGTATTTGTCCTAGCAGGGGGTTCCTTGAGATCCCAGTAGTGAGGCTTCTAGTTACATGCTCCATAGAGACCCTAATAAAAGAATGGTTCAACCTGATGGAATGAGGGAAATGAAGGTGCAAAATCCTATGGGTCATCCCTAATAAAAGGATGGCATATCCTAATGGACTAAAAGAGGTGAAGGGGGAATATTCCTTGGGTTGGGTAGGTCGAGACGAAGAGAGATGGTGGAAATTAAAATAGTTGTAGGAAAATGAAAAATGGATATGTATTAATGTTTTGCAACAAATTGCCCATGTATTTATCTTTTGGGTTGGAGCGCTAATGTATTTATGTTTTTCGACTAAAATGACCATGTCATATAATCATCCAGGAGGATCTAAGGAATACTCATAGAGGTCCAGGAGGATCTGGAATGTTCACAGAGGTCCTAGGGGATCCATAAATGATTAAAATTTGATCGTCCCAAATTATTTTGAAAATGCAATCAATGCATAGAACACGTCATCAAATTTCCAATGGTACAAACAACATGTCAAATGGAGTTCGTATGAAAAAATTATGAGAGGTCAAAGTTCTAGTCA
The DNA here is from genome assembly GCA_009831015.1 of Picea engelmannii. NCBI lineage: Eukaryota > Viridiplantae > Streptophyta > Pinopsida > Pinales > Pinaceae > Picea > Picea engelmannii. Next base: position 41,192 of record ML777976.1, read on the forward strand.
AACTAGGTCAAAGTCCACATGGGAAAAAAGAGTATAATGTGTCACCTCTACAAGGGTGACATGTGGCACATAATTTTTGGCAGTTGAATGGGAAAGGTACAATTCAAGTGGTGAATAAGTGGTCCAATCCTATATTTACAAGTGGTAAGGTTCAACCCTGAGAGGTCGCGACGTGGTGACCTCCCATTCACTTATATTGGCATAGGTTACCAGAATTATGGAGTCGACAAGGGTGAAACCCGAAACCTCCATACACCTTCACAAAGCCTATGATACCATCGTGCCCCATGGTGTTTCTAAAAACTATATGGAAATGAATATATTTAAATTTGAGTCAAATTTTGAATGGGCAACCAAAGGGTTGAATGCCTAAGCCCTCGACCCTATCCCTTGGTTCAATATACATCATGTAACCAGTAGTAAAATCTAGAGAAGGCTTAACATATGCTATGGGTTAGAGCATAGTATATGGTTATATAACCAACCATATAACTAATGAATATCCAAAAGGAGAGGACTGTGGGGAATAGAACCCTAGACCTCCATCATAAATAGCCACAGTTCCAACCAATACACCAACAATCCTGCTTATTTTGCGATGCCACTATTTTTGGCATTAAGTTTCTCAATATCCATGTGGATATTTTTGGACCAAGGCCTATATGTATGGGCATGATTTTCGAGATGCACAAATTCCCATGTTTTCACACATTCCAATGTGCACGTATCCTAATGTGGGAACAAATCCCAAGGTAAATATTTTGATCCAGAGCATGAATCCCAAGGTAGTATGGATGCCTTGGATTAAATGATAAGCAGAGGTCAAGTATGGTTGTCTCATAAAGGATTCCATGAGGTATATTGACAAAACATAGGCAACTTTATACTCATTTTCATGATTTTTCGCAAGGATCATGAATTTGTGGTCTATTTTGTGATTTGAGGTAATTTGTAACAATATTATCTCAATTTTTCATTAATGAGAATTTAATGCATTGTTTTTCGTGCCGAAGAGGGTGAAATTGAGCCAGTTCATAAATTGGTCAAATTTATAGTCAAAATTATCATAATTTTGCGAGGATTTTATTGGTGAACTTATTTTATTGTTTTGATTAATGGACTTAAAGAGATTCCATTAAAATGGATCTTTGCAAGCATATTGTAATGTAATTTTCTCTTTTTTGAGATGATGGAGAACAACCATGCTATATAAAGGGACTTTGAAGATGAAGTGATGTATGTAATCTCTATATGCAATTTGATTTCTTTTATTTTCTATGATGTCATCTCACTATTCAGCAAACAAATCATCATTTCATGAGTTTTTGGATAAAGAGCACATCATCATAATTTTGAAAACCACCTCAATATGATCAGTAAATTATTCTGGATAAAGTTAAATATTACATGTATATATGTAAGGAAATAAGTGGTATCTAATGATTCTCATATCAAGTGGTATTAGAGCTAGTTTTGGCATGTATTGGAAGTTGTTGATGTGATGATATCCAAGAGTTCATTTCATGACTATTTTGAAGGATCTTATCATGAAATAAAGATGAGTAGAGTTCTCGTGAAATTCTTGCTGCAAAAGAGCATTAATCAAGAAATTCATAAGAATAATTCTAAGTTAAAGATGCAGTTTCAAGCTATTGAGGAAGAGAAGTAGAGGTTGCAAGATCAATTGTTATGTCATGAGGAATTCCATAAGGGTACTTTTGATTATTTAGAAAGAATGTTGCATATCATAAATCAAGAGCTAGCACCATCAATACCAATCCATGAATATTGGCAAGGTGAGAATGTAAATTCTCTGATGCAAAAGGGAATACCTCTTTCGAAGGGCATGATTGAGAAAGATGACTCCTCATATTATACTTTTTCCCATCAATATGGATAATTCTCAAGGGTATCTGAAGCAAATATAACTTCAGATAAAGAATTCCTACTAAAACAATAGCCCCTACCTTCAATTCAAAAGAAAGGTAACATGTGTAAGGCATGTGGAGAGAAAGATGTGCATGCTGGAGGAGAAGGAATGAAGACTTTCCCCACTGGTAAATGGTCTAGTTATCCATGTTATTTATATGGAAATGAAAACCATGATGTGAAGAAGTATCGAAGGAGAAAATATTTGTAAGTAAAACCCTCCAACAAGAAAGAAGATCATTTATCAAGTCAAAACAAAAGTAGGAATGATAAGAAGGGATCGTGGAACATGACACTCTTCTCTTACTATGGTAACAGTGGACACTATATTGAGAAGTGTTAGAAACTTTACTCTAACTTATGTTCGAAGAAGAACATGAAAGATGTAAATATACTTGAAGAAATACAAGCAACAACTCTAGATGAAGTTAATGGTCTTATTGAAAGGTTTGGGAAAGAATACTTCCTGATGGTTGGTCTTGGAAAAGTTATATATGAAAACATCAAGGAATGGTTCATGGACAACAACTCATCTTGCCACATGACTGAAATGATATCAATAGTTTTTACTTTCTCATAATCCGACATATATTTCTATGTGGGATATGGAACCAACGCTAGACAAGCAATATGAGGGTATGGATATGTAATATTCCATATCGATTCAAGAGGATTTCTAGGAATCGAACATATTTTGTATGCTCCAAGATTAAAGGTAAAACTAATCTCAATTGAAACATTTGAGGATGAAGGTTATGAAATCATATTCCAAAATGGACAGGTACTTGTGTATTCAAGGGAAGTTTCTCCAGACACAACAATAATACTTGGTATTCGCAAGGAGATGTTATACAGGTTACTGGGAAAACCTATAGTTTGTTCTAATGGTTGGTTGGATTCAACTTCAGATTCTTCATCATATTCAATGTTCGATTAAACATCAACTTCAGAGGCATTGTCAGACATTGAAAGCTGCGAGACTCCTCCCAACACAATGGAAATAATGAGTCCATAAGTAAACCATCTTTAAAAATGTCATTGTAAATATTTATATTTGTAATTGTAATATGCATATGTGTAAATATCCTAAAGTCTATTAGAAGGATTGTAAGCTAGTCATTATAAATTATAAGAGTGAGACGGACTCTATAAAATTTCTATATTTCCACCTTGTATGAGTGAGAGGAATTTTGTAAGAGAGTTTCTATATTCCCACCTTATATGATGTTGAGAGAGGAATATCATTAGGGAGATTTATAGATAGCCACATTTATGTATTGTTTTAGAGTGAGAGGGATATTTTTAAGGATATTTCTAGATAACCACTTACACATATTTTTCTACAGTGGGAGGAATCTTTGTAATGACCTCCATCGTTACGTCTACCAGCGAAGAAGAAGGTGAATATTTTTTCATTTTTAGGTAAGAAGGTAACAATGACAAACAATTAAACCAGACAACTTGATGTTGAACCCATGCACATAGATCAGGCAACAAACAACAATGACTCCATGCACTAAACAACAATCAACTGGGCGAAACATGTGTAAATAAAAAATACAGAAATGACTACCTGCCCAACACCAGAATGAAAACACCTACAAGATAAGGACACCATCACAATCCCGACACAATGGTCTTGACGACCAGTCACTAGAACCTCTATGGAATGCAAAAACAAATGCATGAAGGTGTTACAACCCAAGCGCCAACAACGAACATACAACGATCAACAACACCCAAAATGGGAAGCACAGACTCCGACCAAGTTATCATTCACCCCTATCCAATAAGGCACACCATGATCCCCTCATTAGGAATCATGTTGTCCCAGGTGACAAGCGCGACAATAACCCTGGCACAATCTAACCTATCTAGACCAAGGACTCAAGATAAATCCAATGCGCTAGGAACCAAAATACTAACAAGAAGACTACACCCACACCCCAAGCAACAAGTCGACAAGACGCAAGAGCACTATATTCAAAAGTAAAAGAACAAGCTATTACCCGACTCCGCCAACAACCCAACCATTAACTGATAAGAAATATGTCTAAGTGAGAAGGTTGAACTGTTACCAAGATACTAAGGTCATAATGTTATCATAATGCGAACTAAGATAGGAACTTACCAAAATCAAAATACACTTATCAACAATTATAAACTGTCCATTAAAATAAATGAACTACTTAACATTTTAAAAGTGCCCCACGTCGCTTATAAAATAATCGACATTATTGTCTAAAATAACTAGTCTATGTTTTAACAAGTCTAAAATAATCGGTCAAGAATATTGTGTAATAACATTACTGTCGATATTGAGTAATAACATTACTGTAAAAAATAATTAAAATGTTACAGTCTATAATCTAAATGTTACAGTCTATATTACACAAGTCTATAATTTAGCAATGTTCACAATATTTAAATTACTATTCATGATACTAACTCTCTATCCCCTAAAAGAATTAACGATGTAAATTAAATGACCAAGAATATCACTATAATTATCTGTCTAAATAAAGAGTTAATTATAATTATAGCCGGCGTGTAAGTAGTTTTCACTTCATTCACTAATTAGCAATATAAATGAATGGAAAGGAAAATAACTATAATCGTTGTCTAAAAAACAGAGTTAGACAAAATGATCACTGGCATGCAATTCACTATCATAAAAATACTAAAGGTCAGGAATATAGTTGTCTAATAAAATAATTAACGTCCATCACTATCATATAATAAAATTTGTTGTCAATAGAAGGCTTGTTAGCAGTCACTCGATATATAAGAGAAATTGATATTGTTGCATTAAATTCAATGCTATCCAACAAATCGTTGTGAAATACACCTACCATTACAATGCAATCTACACAAAATCAATTGGATGGATGTCTGAAATAAATGTTAATTCTATTTTCAATCGAAATCAAGAGCTAGTTGGTTGGTTGTCTAACATAATTTTAATTCTATGTTCATCAAAATGCAAAGGAAAATGGTTGGATGTCAGTAAAACGTAAATCAATCTATTAAAATCTAAAGTATCTATTGATAATTGTAACTCCAAGCCTAAGGATAAAACTAAGGATAATTGTCTGGATAAATCTTGAAAAGACGGGTAAGTTGTTGTGTAATAATCTAGGTGAAGGGCTGGGTAAGAACCACATAATCATTGTTTAAAATTTACCCAAAAATCGCAGTCTTGTAATCACATATAAACAGAAAATCCAAAAACCCACATTAAGAAGTATATCAATGCGCATCCATGAGATACTTATGAATTCCCTGCCACTAAAATGAAGTCCTCAAATTCGTTGTTTTTACCATTCAATTTGTTGAGTTCTATTGCTGACAAATTACTTAGTTTTAACCTCAAAATCATTGGGTTTAATCAGTGAAACTTGGTTGAGTTTTATCATAAAAAGGGCGTTGAGTTTGTTAATGAAAATCACAGTCCAAAATAGTTTTAAAAAATTGCATTGAAATTGAACTCAATAGTGTAAATGAATGAGGGTTCGATTCAATGGAACAATAACAAAAATTGTAGCGTAAGATTCACCATGAATAAAGGTAATGATTGTAGTCTTAAAAGCGTGGAATCACTATGTATGAAAGGCAACAGTTGCATCCTTTAAAAGTAAATTCTCCAAGCAAATGAAGGTAACAATTGCAGTCTGGAAAAGGGTGAAATCACTATGTATGAAAGGTAATAGTTGTAGCCTTTAAAACTAAATTCGCCAAGTAAATGAAGGTAATGATTGTAGTCTGAAAAAGGTGAAGATTGTTGAGTATCCCAAGTAATATATCCCATCCATTACACCTAAAAATAAAGAAGTCTAAAATAATTTATAAACTATCATTTGAGTGGGAAAATATGCAAGATAAATTCATCTTAAGATATATTAAAGTGCAGAGGTAAAATCGCAGGCCAGAGTTGTAAAAAGGTAAGGTAAATTCATAAAGTAAATGGTAGACAAGATGTATAAAAACCACAAAGTAAATTCGCCAGGAAAAGAATTAAAAAGTAAGACTTAAATCATTCCCAGGAAGGGTATTAAAAACACAGAGTTACTTTGCCAAGAAATGCATCAAAACATAGGGATAAACGTAGAGGATCATAAGCGGTTCACTGCGGGAAAGGAAAGCAATCACCGAGGTAATCAATTGCAAAAATTCACAAGACAATCACTCAACCAGGAACAATCAACAGGGGTGGACAGCTGGGAAACACTATCCTTCGCTCATCATCCACACATTAAAAGGAAGGGCATTAGGATCTATAGGTCTATTAACACCGAAGTGACGATCGCCAATCAAACTCCTGGCTGATTGCTCAGGCATGGATTGATGATCTAGGGATGAGGACGTATATAAAGCACAATATATTCATAATAATCATTCAAATATATAGAACAATCATAGCAGACAAGGATATAGTGCCAAGGGAATCAATTCAAGCAGCAAGCATAAATCTATGGTCAATTTAATTTCTTGATTAAAAATACTAAGTAAAACACTTTATTTACACAATTAAAAGTACAGAAATGAAAGAGAAATATCAATATTAATCTACCATTCAAAATAAAGCATGCATACCATCACCCAAGGTGATAGCTCTGAGTTGTTGTCCCGTGCACTCCATCTCGGTCCTGCTTTTTGATCACTGTGACTTCACCGGTACCTCCAATCCAACGCTAGGGGTACAATTATTCTCCCTTAGCCCCCCGAGCCTCAAAGGGGCCAAGCACACTAAACCAAATAACAAATAGCTCCCATCTCACCTTGCACGGTCGAGCTACCACTCGTCACTAAGTTGGGTATCCCAACTCCCACAATATAAGTCAGTCGAGTAAAAAATTATGCAGTGTAACATTACGCATCAAAGGAGAGATCCATAATCCTCCTCTTCCATCCTTTATATGGAGTTTCTAAGTGATTTATTTCCCAAATCCCAATTTAATTAAATTTTCGATAAATTAATTCAGAAAAATCCTCCCCTGTATACATGTCACCTATCCCCTTAGTTGCACCATAAATTAATTTCATTAATTAGTTATTTACTGTCATTTCCCTCATCCACCTAAAATCATTCCTATAATCGCTCCTAGGTGTCCCCATATTCCCTTCCACATTTTAATGACTTATGCCCTTACTAAATTCCTACTTGAGTTCAATTTAGAAAGTTCTTAAAGGAAAGATTCCTTACTAAGTTAGTCATTCAAATTTTTCCTTATGTTTCCCTTTTTTTTTATGTTTCCCCCTTTTCCCCTTAGTTTCCCAACACTTTTTAAGTTTCCCTCTTTTCCCTTTTCATCTAAAACTCAAATTAGCAAGTGTAGAGAATCACCTTTTACCCCTCTTCCCTTTTAATTAATAAATTTTAATTACCATATGTAGAAAACAAATTAATTCCCTTTTAAAATTTTAATCCCTCAATAATTTGATTTTAATAAATTAATCGAATTTATTACCCCCCTTTCGTCACATGTTTAAGGATGATTATTATTATTATTATTATTTCACTACAAGTATCACCTAGACCTATATTTGAATGTGATGATCGAGGATGTGGATTGGCTTAGCTATGAGCACCCCCTCGTATGATACTTGCAAGGAACTCATGTCAATAACATGCGTAGGATCACTAATATAATGTCTCAAAATAGATATGTGAAAAACATTGTGCATTCGCCTCAAAGAATCAGGCAAGGCTAGTCGATAGGCCACAAGCTCCTTCCTCTCCACAATCTCGAAGGGTCCCATGAACCTAGGAGAGATTTTATATCCCTTTCCAAACTTGATCGAAATCTTATGCAGTTTTACTCGCAAAAAGACTCGATCACCAAATTCGTAACTACAGTCGACATGGTGCACATCGGCATAACTCTTTTGCCGATCCTGCACTTATTTGATCCTTTCTCTTATTATTTTGATTTGATCTTCCATTTCTTGGATCACTTCTGGTCCCATCAGGAACCTATCCTCAAGCCTATCCCAACTCATAGGCGTCTGACACGGTCGCCCATAAAGAAACTCGAAAGGCACCATCTTAATGGTTCTTTGGTAACTGTTGGTATATGTGGATTTTACCAGTGGAAATAATTCTTCCCAACGCTTATGTTGGTCCATCACATATATGTGCAACATGTCTTCCAAGATTTGGTTTGTTCATTTGGTCTGCATGTTAGTCTCTGGGTGATATGCAGTACTAAAGTTAAGTTGGGTTCCTGAGGCCTCCTGGAAACTAGTCCAAAATCATTCGGTAAACATTGATCCTCGATTAGATATAATTCTCTTAGGCACGCCATGCATCCTCACAATATCAATGATGAAAACTCTAGCTAGGTCAGGTGCCTGATATGTCATACGCATAGGAATAAAATGATTACTCTTCATCAGAGTGTCGACTACCAGAAAAATCAAGTCATATCTCCTTGTCGTCAGTGGTAATCAAAAAATTAAATCCATCAAAATAACCTCCCATTTTGATTCTAGAATAGCGTGTGGTTGTAGTAATCCTACTGGATATGTATGTTCATCCTTCACCTGCTGAGATTCTAGACATCTGGACACATAGTTGACTACATCTTCCTTCATTCCTTTCTAGAAGAATAAGGGTTTAAGGTCCACCCTCATCTTCGTGACCCTTGGGTGAGACATGTACACTGCTATGTGAGCCTCATTTAGGATTAAACTCCTCAACTCATCGTTCGATGGCACGTAAATTATATTTTTAAATCTCAATAGTCCATCGTATTCTAACGTAAATCCTTTGAATCTTGGTACCATCATTTTGTTTTGTACGATAAAATCCTTGACCTATTTGTACCAGTCATCATCACTTTATAAAGTTAGAATCTTTTCACGTAGATTCATCTGAAGAGACAACACTGAAAATATGCGTGGTCTCTGACTCAATGCATTTTCCACTCAGTTCACTATTCCTTTTATGTAAGTAATCTTGAAGTCATACTCACTAAGAAATTCTGACCAATGTTGTTATCGCGCGTGTAGGTCGCTTTGCATAAAGATGTGTTGCAGTCCACAATGGTCTGTTTTTAGTTCAAATTTTCATCCAAAAAGGTAGTGTCTCAAAAACTTCAAGGCATATACAATTTCTAACAACCCCAAATCATGTGTCACTTAGTTCTTCTCATACCTTCTCAACTTCCTCGTGATGTAATAAATCACCCAACCGTATTGCATCAAGACTCCGCTTAAGCCTTCCTTGGATGCATCAGTTCACACCAAGAAGTCTATGTCCATGTTAGGGATCTTTAGTATCGATGTTGTTGTCAACTACTCCTTGAGCCTCCAAAATTATTCTACGCATTTCTCGATCCAAACAAACTTCTTGTTATTCTTTTGCAATTTTGTGATCAGATTTGCTATCTTTGAGAATTCCTCAATAAACCATCGGTAGTATCCTACTAAACCCATGAAGCTATGCACTTCTGGGACATTCGTCGGCGCAGGCCATTCCATAATAGCCTCAACCTTTGGTGCATCCACGATAATACCTTCGTTGGATATGACATGCCTTAACTAGTGAATTTTTGATTGGTAAAACGAGCATTTAGACAATTTCCCATACAATTTGTTCTCTCACATACACTATAGTACCAAGCGCAAGTTCTCGTCATGATCCTCCATCGTCCAAGAGTAAATCAAAATATCATCAATGAATACTTGGACGAACTTGTCCAAGTACTCACAGAACACCCTATTCATTAAACTCATAAATACCCCCGGGCATTTGTCAGTCCAACCAATAAAACAATAAACTCGTAATGTCTAAACCTCGTCTTAAAAGAATTCTTAGGGATTTCATCCTAATTGATCCGTAACTGGTGATACCCTGATCACAAATCCATCTTTGAAAACACCATCACACCTTTCATATGATCAAATAGATCATCAATCCTTGGCAATGGATATTGATTCTTGATCGTTGCTTTGTTCAATTGACAATAGTCAATGTAGAGTCTCCATGACCCATCCTTATTTCATATGAAAATAACAGGAGCACCCCACAGTGGCACACTCAGAAGTATAAGTCCCAGGTCCAACAACTCTAGTTGCATTCACAACTTCTGTAACTCCGGGGTTGACATGTGATAAGGTGTTCTCACTATCAATTAAGTCTCTGGTTTTAGGTCTATGGTAAACTCCAATTCCCTCTCTAGGAGAATCCTAGGTAACTCCTTGGGGAAGATGTCCGTAAACTCTCTCACCACAGGAAGTTGTTCTAGACCTTCTGCTACTCCCTTCTCATTTAACGCAAGGATCACATAAATATTACATCCCTCGTGCATGCTCTTCCATAAATGCAAGGAATAGATGAACCTTAGGGAAAATCCCTGGTTCCGACCTAAAATCACGCGTCTCTTCCCCTCATCATTGACCAAGCTCAACCATTTAGTCGTACAGTTGAGTATCGCCTCATGTGATTCCAACTAGTCCATACCGATCACGACATCATAAGATCCTAAGATCATGATGTATAGGTTGGCCCTAGTGAAAAACTCTCCCAGGTTAAGGGTATAACTCGTAACCTTTCCTCCAACCTTCTGTTTGGCTCTCGAAGCCATATCTACAAATCTAAACTCATCATGTTCGACTTCCTTTACCTTAATCCTTTTTAGCGTTGCACCAGAAATGAAACTCTCAGTAGAATTGGGATCTATCAAAATACTAAGGGTCTGGTCAGTGATGGTACCTGACGTCTTGAGAACCATCGACTGGTGCTCTGCCTGGCGGTTATTCACCACTACAGGAATCTGATGGGCCTTGCCCAAATCTCCCATGGTAGTGGGTTCGACTGATATAGATTCTCTAGTCCTCTCCACTAGTTAGTCGTGCTGGTAGTGTGGCTCCCCACAATTCCAACACCCCTTCTTCGATCCAGTACTCCTGGTACTCGAAGTAGAAGTTGATGGCCCAGTAGCCTGGAATCCTGGTTTGTTTTGCTGAACATGCCTAAACTGTTGTTGTTGCGGTCTACATTGTTGTTGATGTTGTGGTCCCTAATAAGGAGTCTGCTAGTAAGGTGTTGGTCGTCAAGGTGTAGTGAAAGTGGATACTCTTTGGAATCCATGATACCCTGGCATCTATCTAGTTGGTGTTTGATGTTGTTGCATACCATATGACACCTGCCATGCTGGTCTCGCTGGAGTCTTGCTCTGACCCCCACTGATAAGCTCCTCCTCTGCTATGAGAGCCTTCTAGATGGCATCATGCAAGGTCTAAGGAATCATAATACTAACCTTTGAACATATGCTGACATTAAGGTTGAACAAGAACCTGATGACCTTATGTTTCTTCGTGTTAATATGCAGAGCATACCGAAGCAACTCCATAAAACGGGCCTCGTACTTGAGCACCATACAATCGCCCTATTGTAAGGCTTTGAACTCGTTGGGATGACACTCAATGAATCCCTCTAATAAGTACCTCTCTCAGAACCATTCCTCGAACAATTCCCATGACACGTCTTCAAAGACCATGTTCAATTGTGGCAAGAGAATCTTCCACCATAGAAGACCGCTCCCCTTCAGTTGAAATAATTCCATGCGGACCTTCATGTTGGAGGTATAGTCGTGAAGTGAAAATAACATTTCCATATTCTCCAACCATACCTCGGTGGCTGCACCATCTGGGGCACCAAATAACTCAAGAAATTTTACCTTCTCGAGTTCACGGTGAATGCTACTAGTAACAACCAGAGCACGCGGTGGACCCTTAGGGGGTGGAGGTGCCATGGACTCCTCTCTTTCCAAATGGTTGATCAATGCCTCAGAAATCCACTGAAAAGAGCTCATAATCCCATGCACATCACCCACCACTATCTGCTCCTGCCCGTCAACCTGTTTGTCTCCCTCTAGGTTAGACCCCTCAGGCCTGGATGCACTGGAGACGTTGCGCTTCTTCCCCTCGCATCCCATCTTTTGCCTCCATGATGTCCTCTAACCATGATTACCTACACGAATACAAGTCAACCTAATTAGCAACATTATAATAAAAAATCATATCAACAAAATCCGTAGTGTTCCCAAGTCGCGGGTTGAAACCGCTCTAATACCATATGTAACGACCTCCATCATTACGACTACCAGCGAAGAAAAAAGTGATTTTTTTTTCATTTTTAGGTAGGAAGGAAACGACGACAAACAGTTAAACCACACAACCTGATGACGAACCCACGTGTGTAGATCGTGCAATAGAAAACAACAACTCCACGCACTGAACAATGATCAACTAGGCGAAACATGCGTAAATAAAAAATATAGAAACGACTACCCACCTGACACCAACATGAAAACACCTACAAGCTAAGGATGACATCATAATCCTGACACAATGGTCTCGACGACCAGTCACTGGAAGCTCTATGGAATGCAAAACCAAATTCATGAAGGCGTTACAACCCAAGCGCCAACATCAAACTTACAACGATCAACAACAACTACAACGAGAAGCACAGACTCCGGCCAAGTTATCATTCGCCCCTATCCAATAGGGTTATCCATGATCCCCTCATTAGGAATCATGTCGTCCCCAGGTGACAGGTGAGACAATAACCTTGGCACAACCTAACCTATCTAGACCAAGGACTCAAGATAAATCCAATGCGCTACGAGCTGAAATACTAACAAGAAGACTACAACCACACCCCAAGCAACAGGTCGATAAGACGCAAGAGGACTACATTCAAAATGAAAAGTGGAAGCTATTACCCGACTCTGCCAAAAATCCAACCATTAACTGAAAATAAAGATGTCTAAGTGCAAAGGTTGAACTGTTACCAAGCTACTAAGGTCATAATGTTATCATAATGCAAACAAAGATAGCCATAATGTTATCATAATGCGAACTAAGATAGGCACTTAAAAAAATCAAAATATTCTTATCAACAATTATAAATAGTCCATTAAAATAAGTGAACTACTTAACATTTTAAAAGTGCTCCACACTGCTTATAAAATAATTGACATTGTTGTCTAAATTAACCAGTCTAAAATTTAACGAGTCTATGTTTTAACAAGTCAAAAATAATTAGTCAAAAATATTGTGTAATAGAATTACTGTCGATTTTTGTAATATCATTACTCTCAACAATAATTAAAATGTTAGAGTCTATAATCTAAATGTTATAGTCTATATTACACAAGTCTATAATTTAACAATGTTAACAATATATAAATTACTATTCATGATATTAACTCGCTATCCACTAAAAGAATTAACAATGTAAATGAAATGACCATGAATGTCACTACAATTCTCTGTCTAAATAAATATTTAATCATAATTATAGATGGCGTGTAAGTAGTTGTCATGTCATTCGCTAATTAGCAATATAAATGAATGGAAAGGAAAATAACTATAATCGTTGTCTCAAAAACAGAGTTAGCCAAAATAATCGTTGGTATGCAATTCACTGTCATAAAAATACTAACGATTAGGAATATAGTTGTCTAATAAAATAATTATTGTCCATCACTATAATAATAAAATTTGTTGTCAATAGAAGGGTTGTCAACAGTCACTTGAGATATAAAAAAAATCGATACCGTTCCATTAAATTCAATGTTATCCAACAAATCGTTGTGCAATACACCTTCCATTCCAAAGAAATCTACACAGAAGCAATTGGATGGATGTCTAAAATAAATGTTAATTCTATTTTCAATCGAAACACAGAGGAAGTTTGTTCTCTGTCTAACATAATTTTAATTCTATTTTCATCAAAATGCAGAGGCAAATGGTTGGTTGCCAGCAAAACGTAAAGTTGTTTATTAAAAGCTAAAGTATCTATTGGTAATTCTAACACCAAGCCTGAGGATATAAATAAATATAATTGTATGGATAAATCTTTAAAAGGAGGGTAAGTTGTTGTGTAAGAATCTGGGTGAAGGGCTGGGTAAGAAACATAGAATCATTGTCTAAAATTTACCCAAAAATCACAGTCTCGTAATCACATATAAAAATAAAATAAAAACACTCATATTAAGAAGCATATCAATGTGCATCCACGAGATACTTATGAATTCGCTACCACTAAAATGCAGTCTGTCAATTCGCTATTTTTACCATTCAATTTGTTGAGTTCTATTGCTGAAAAATCGCTTAGTTTTAACCTCAAAATTGTTGGGTTTAATCAGTGAAAGTTGGATGAGTTTTATCATAAAAAGGGTGTTGAGTTTGTAAATGAAAATTGCAGTCCAAAATAGTTAAAAAAACACATTGAAATTGCACTGAATAGGGTAAAGGAATGAAGGTTCGAGTCAATGGAACAATAAAAAAACTTGCAATGTAAGATTCTCCATGAATAAGAGTAATGATTGTAGTCTTAAAATGGTGGAATCCCTATGTATGAAAAGTAACAGTTGTATCCTTCAAAAGTAAATTCGCCAAGTAAATGAAGGTAATGATTGTAGTCTGAAAAAGGGTGAAATCGCTATGTATGAAAGGTAACAATTGCAACCTTTAAAATTAAATTTGACAAGTAAATGAAGGTAACGATTGTTGTCCGAAAAAGGTGAATATTACAGAGTATCCCAAGTAATATCTCCCAGCCATTACACCAAAAATCAATGCACCCCAAAATAATTTATAAACTGTCATTCGAGTGGGAAAATACACAAGATAAATTCGTCTTAAAATATATTAAAGTGTAGAGGTAAAATCACAGGCTAGAGTTGTAAAAATGTAAGGTAAATTCACAGAGTAAATGGCAGACCATATGTATAAAAACCACAAAGTAAATTTTCCAGGAAAATAATTAAAAATGCAGACTTAAATAACTGCCAGGAAGGGTATTAAAAACACAGAGTTACTTCACCAGGAAATTGACGCAACCCCTGCCCTCGACGGCACGGTCGCTCCACCAGGGCCTTCTTTCCCCCGCGGCCCGAAGAGTCGGTGCTCTTCCAACTCCCTCGGGAGGTCTTTACCCACAGTTTCCTCCGTCGATCCTTGCTATTATTCTAACGAAGGATCGGTTCTCGCAGCTTCGCGAATCCCGCGACCGGGAATTTGACTCTCGGGTTCCGAGACCCGATTCCCCCAGTTAGCGTTGACCCTATCTCTCTATTTGTCGGGACCTCACACTATCGCGACTCGCGATTCTAAGCCACCGAACGATCAACCTCCGAGATCCGAAGTCCCGAGATGCCCACGGCTCGGAATCTCGCAATCTCGCTCACTCGTCGCTTCTGGGGCCAGACTTTGAGGCCTACAAATCCCGAGATCCGATATCCCGCGACCACTTGTCACGTCATCAATTACCGACGTGCACCATGGAAACGTTCCGAGACGCCGCGTTTCGCATCCTCGTGATCTCACCCTACGAGAAACAAGAATCCTTCGTCGCGAACTCCCGGTCCATCTGACCTATAAGTCGGATCACGGCTTCAATGATTCTCTATGAGAATTTCAAGTCGTCGATTCTCTTCCTCTTAAAGAGTTCCTCCATTCCCCACCTTTATCAGTGCAAGTGGAAACTAAGGTGTTATCCCTCCAGGGATTTTACCAACTCAGACTTGCTTCGAAGGTTCCAATCCGACCTACACTCACCTGCACGGCTCGAATAACTCCAACGGCTCTGAACTAAGGAAGACCAAAGTTTAACTGCGTAGCCTCCTCAACGCACTCTATGCGGAGGTATTTAACTGCACTTGATGCAGAAGTCTCCTGCTTAAGCAGAGAACAA
>ML777976.1:60401-88030 GCA_009831015.1 Picea engelmannii
GCCTTTGGAACGCCTGTCTGCCTGCAGCTCGTCCCACCATAAGGCTGCATGTCCCTTCAGCTTCGTGACGGCATGCCTTACCTTCTTGTCCTCTTCAATATCCTCATAATCGAAGTAGGTGTCGAGTGCTCGGATCCAATCCAACAACTCCTCAGCATTTAGACTTCCCTCATAGATGGGAATGTCCATTTTCGTCTTCGAGCCCATCCTCGAAATGGCCCTGATCAACCTCTCTGTCGAGGCATCTTCTGCAGTGACCTCTTCTTGGTCGTGTCCAGCTTCCTCTTCAACCTCAGGATCGTTGAACTTTGCTATACCAGCTCCACGCCTCTGGGTGGCCTCCATATCTTTGAGTCTCGCTCTGAGATCTCGTATTTGTCGTTCCATCTCTGGGTTCCCTGTTGGATGTCCTGCTTGCCTGCCTCTTCTTCACGCGTC
Source organism: Picea engelmannii (assembly GCA_009831015.1). Taxonomy (NCBI): domain Eukaryota; kingdom Viridiplantae; phylum Streptophyta; class Pinopsida; order Pinales; family Pinaceae; genus Picea; species Picea engelmannii. The sequence goes on from ML777976.1 coordinate 60,840, forward strand.
CCTGTCCTCACGATCAGGCGACTGCCTTTCTCTCCTGGGCGGAATTATATCTTCTCTATCCCTACTTCAGGAAGCAACGAACTCCTCTTCCCTTCACCTGAAATACCCACCAAGTTCTAGGATCTGATACCACTCTGACGCAACCCCTGCCTTCGACGGCACGGTCGCTCCACCAGGACCTTCTTTCTCCCGTGGCCCGAAGAGTCGGTGCTCTTCCAACTCCCTCGGGAGGTCTTTACCCACAGTTTCCTTTGTCGATCCTTGCTATTATTCTAACGAAGGATCGGTTCTCGCGGCTTTGTGAATCCCACGACCGGGAATTTGACTCTCGGGTTCCGAGACCCGATTCCCCTAGTTAGCGTTGACCCTATCTCTCTATTTGTCGGGACCTCGCACTATCGCGACTCGCGATTCTAAGCCACCGAACGCTCAACCTCCGAGATCCGAAGTCCCGAGATGCCCACGGCTCGGAATCTCGCAATCTCTCTCACTCGTCGCTTCTGGGGCCAGACTTTGAGGCCTACAAATCCCGAGATTCGATATCCCGCGACCACTTGTCACGTCATCAATTACCGACGTGCACCATGCAAACGTTATGAGACGCCGCGTTTCGCATCCTTGTGATCTCACCCTACGAGAAACAAGAATCCTTCGTCGCGAACTCCCGGTCCATCTGACCTATAAGTTGGATCACGGCTTCAATGATTCTCTAAGAGAATTTCAAGTCGTCGATTCTCTTCTTCTTAAAGAGTTCCTCCGTTCCCCACCTTTATCAGTGCAAGTGGAAACTAAGGTGCTATCCCTCCAGGTCTTTTACCAACTCAGACTTGCTTCGAAGGTTCCAATCCGACCTGCACTCACCTGCACGGCTCGAATAACTCCAACGGCTCTGAACTAAGGAAGACCAAAGTTTAACTGCATAGCCTCCTCAACGCACTCTATGCAGAGGTATTTAACTGCACTTGATGCAGAAGTCTCCTGGCTTAAGCAGAGAACAATTGAACTTCTTCTCGCAGGCGCTCAACTTCTAATTCTTCCACATAATTACGTACACAGCATACGAAAGAAGGATATAACCTGAAACAAAGATGTTAAGGCATAACCCCAACAACACACAGAGGATAATCCTGTCCATGGGGTGGGATTCAACTTAGTCACTCCTGGCGGACGAGAACGAGAGCTCTCCTATTGAACCTCCTCTACACACTCTTATGCGGAGGAATTCGACTGCACTCTATGCAGGAATATCCTGGTTCAATCAGTGGAATGAGCGAAACTCATTCTCGCCTTTCTCCCAGATTCCTAATCTGCCATGAGATCACATATACCTCATAAATGATGAAAGCATAACAAGAAGCAAGCATACAACAACATAAAGTTAACAGTATACAGAGAATAATCACAGCCATGGAATTTGAATCAATTTCCTCTATTAACTCAATATCTGTACATGGGGATTTTCCACCAGCTCTCTGCCTGTTATCCTTCCTTCTCCTCAATGCTAATGCTGATACTGACTCTACCACTCTTCCAATAATACAAAGGAGGGTGTCTTTATCCCGTTTTCCCTCTCAAAAGCTAAATTGTCAAATCTAAACTTAATGGTCCTATCTACCTGCACTAAATCTACTCTCTCTGCATTAAATCTAATAAGTGCCTCTGTTGTACAAGGACGAGAGCTTATCTGCTCGCGGTCTATTCCAGTATACAAGTACGCCTAAATATGGAGGCTTTTATGTAAACGGCGGCGCTCATCAGAATGGTCAAAACCGTGATGCTGGCGTCACCCTGCGGTCTTTTCCTTACTCTAAGTGCAGCTTCGCATGACGAGGTGCGGATGCTCCTGCATCAGAAATGCATCAAAACGTAGGGATCAACGTAGAGGATCATAAGTGGTTCATTGCGGGAAATCAAAAAAATCGTTGAGGTCATCAATCACAACAAGGCGCAGGACAATAACTCAACCAACAATAATCAATAGGGGTAGACAACTGGGCAACACTATCCTTCGCTCATCATCCATGCACAAAAAAGCAAGGAATTAGGATCCATAGGTCTATTAAAACTGAAGTGGCGACCATCGATAGGGCTCTTGGCCGATTTCTCAGGCGTGGACTAATGATCTAGGGATGAGGATGAATATAAACAAGAATCCCTTCATAATAATCATTAAAATAGACATAACACTCATAGCAGTCAAGGATCGATTTCCAAGGGAATCAATTCAAGCAATGAGCATAAAGCTATGGTGAATTTAATTTCTCAATTAAAAATGCTAAGTAAAACTTTTTATTTACACAATTAAAAGTACAAAAATGAAAGCGCAAGATCAAAATTAATCTAGCATTCAAAATAAATCATGTGTACCATCGCCCAAGGTGATAGCTACTAGTTGGTTTCCCTCACGCTCTGTCCCTCTCTCGCTTTCTGACTGCTGTGACTTTACCAGTACCTCCCACTCAACGCTGGGGGTACTCTTCTCCCTCCTTATCCCCCCAATCCGCAAAAAGGTCATGCACACTAAACCAAAGAACAACTAGCTCCCAACTCACGTCGCAAGCCGAGCTACCACTCGTCATCGAGATGGCTATCCCAACTCCCACAAGATAAGTCAGTCAAGTCAAAAATTCCACAACATAACTTTACGCATCAAGGTAGACATCCATACTCCTCCTCCTCCATCCTTTATATAGAGTTTCTAAGTGATTTATTTCCCAAATTCCCATTTAATTAAATTTTTGATAAATTAATTTAGAAAACTCCTCATCTATACACATGCCACCCATCCCCTTAGTTGCACCAGAAATTAATTTCATTAATTAATTATTTACTCTCTTTTCCCTCAACCACCTAAAATCATTCCTAGAATCGCTCCTAGGTGTCCCCATATTCCCTTACACATTTTAATGACTTATGCCCTTACTAAATTCCTAGTTGAGTTCAATTTAGAAAGTTCTTAAAGGAAAGATTCCTTACTAGGTTAGTCATTCTTCTTTTTCCTTATGGTTCCCCTTTTATTTATATTTCCCCCTTTTTTCCTTTGTTTCCCAATTCTTTTTAAGTTTCCCTCTTTTCCCTTTTCATCTAAAACTCAAATTAGCAAGCGTAGATAATTACCTTTTATCCCTCTTCCCTTTTAATTGATAAATTTTAATTAGCATATGTAGAAAAACAATCAATTCCCTTTTAAAATTTTAATCCCTCGATAATTTGATTTTAATAAATTAATCGAATTTTTTCCCCACTTTTCATCACATGTTCAATGATTATTATTACTATTATTATTTTATGACCACAAGTATCACTTAGACATAGATTTTAATTTTCGAGGCTGGGCGACATTTTATTAGGGAAATTGTTTTTAATCTTTCTTATCACATTATTCGCTCTAAGGTCATCTAGGTTTATTCACTTATTAGTTTACAACGTGACGTGCCCTTCAGGGAGCACTAGGTTCTCCAAGGGTGCCACTCGCCTCATTCTATTTCCCTTGTGTGATGTGCCCTTCATGACGAACTACGTGTTCCAAGGGTGCCAATCACCTCTTTCTGTTTTTCTTGCTCGATGTGACCTTAAGGATGCACTACGTTCTCCAAGGGTGCCACTCACCTCTTGACTGACTTGGTAGACATCAAAAACCCCTAGAGTTAATACTCTGCCAGGTGATCTTGTGGGAGACTAAGGGCCTCTAAGGAATAAGACCATTGCCTTATTGCGCACCCCTTAGAATCATCGTGAGCGACTGTAACATTCTTCCCTCATGACATCGTGGGTCTTCTCTAATTAGGTAATCGTTAACCTACAGTTTGAGCCACGATTGGAGTGCTAGTAGGCTATGGCATGGATGCTATCTGAACCTCTCCCTTAATGTCTTTGGTTGTTGTGCGTGACCCCTCTACTCCATATGTGAGTCTAGTCGACAATTTGTTGTCAGCCTGCATCATCAACAAATCATGTCAGAAATATAATCAATCATCATAACATCTAATCAGATGTGCATATGTCATATCAACAATAATCAAACCCCAATAGTCCACTCCCTGACTCAATTTGGAGTCCAAGGGGTTTCATCAATGCCTCTACATCCTCAAGGTCCAAAGTCCTGCACACTCAGGAGAATCCATTCAATAGAACCTGTCTATGTAAACACACCAAATAACATATCCAATATGACTCATAATCATAATCAAATGACCAATAGTATATAAATCCAGATAACTTGCAAGCAAGTGTCCTCAAAGAATAAGTTCTCTTAGTGCGCACCAGAGACGGATGTTACAATCTTGTTATAAAGATTCAAATTCTTTTAGAAAACAAGATAGAAAAATTTCTTGTCTTGTAATCAGATAAAGGACTACATATGGATTGAATTGTCTAAGACAACATTCTTGATTCTGAAGAACTGAAAGTGAAGGAACACAAGGATGTAGGCAATTGGAGCATGTAGATTGAGAGTCGAAAGAGCATTGAATTAATGAAAAAAATTCTAGATCTAGTAAAGGAGAAATATTCCTCTTCATAAATAAGAGGCATAAAGGTGCATGTTATAAGAATATTTAAAAGAATATGTCATTTTCATGGATGTATGCATTGAAAAGAAGAATCAAGTCAGGTACGGATGATAACAATACAAGAAGCATTATTATTTAATGTAGGAATTGTAGATTTTTAATGAAAAAATATCAGCAAATGATTTTTTTTTATAACACTTAATAACCAAGAGATAATTGTCTTCATAAATTTCATAAATACCTTAAACCCACATTCAGAAATTACCATAAGAAGAAATACACATTGTTGAGAAAAATAGCAGCGAAAATAAACACGGTGGACATCGACCCATAAAACTCATAAATTTAGGCAAATTCTAGGGAAAACCCCAATGTGGGGAAACCAATGAGAGAGAGAGAGAGAGAGATATTATTATTCATCTTTAGGAAAGTACAAAACAACAAAAAATACACATTTTTAGCCAAGGAAAATACCTCACACCACCAAAATAGTCCCACTAAATTCTGCCTCATTTTCCATGCCCAATCCATATTGTTGTAAGGTATGTACTGTACCTCAATTTCTGTGCCCACATTCATCTGTACATAATTTTTTGTAGAGACCAGAAAAAAAAATAAAAAAATTGAAATCCACCTCGAAAACTGTGCCTAAAACTGCCTCGATTTCCATGCCAAATATGTATTGTTGTACAGACTGTATGGAGCCATACAATACAACCTCCCACAATAGAAAAATATCTTAGCCACAAAACATAAAATATTTCCTTGGGACTTTTTCCCTAGATCCCTTGGAAAACAAGCCCTCTTTGCTGCTCACTTTCCTCTCTCAACCTTACTCAGAAAATCTCTCTCAATCTTCTCTCAGTGTGTCTTGCACACTACCCAATGCATTCTTTTATAAATCTGAAAATGAAATTTTCCCTCCAAAGTGTGTTTTCACCTTCCCCAACCTTAAATCCAAAGGCCAAGATTAGATCTTACCTTTTTCAAGATCAAGGGTCATGATCCATTCCCTCCAAAATGAATCACTTGAAATATTAAAGTGATTTCACTTGACTACATAAGTTATTTATGAAAATAAAGTCACTTTAAAATTAGAAGGTACACTTTGTTAAAAAATTCACTTTAATAAAAGAACCACTTAAAACAACTTTATAAAAAAATCATTACAAAGTTGAGTGCCTAGTAGTGTAAAAATGAGGTAAGATCTGCATACAAGACAAAACATGTGGAGTACCTCCCGAGCTAAAACTCTAATACTCCCTCTTAGCGAGGGAAGTACTCCCTACCACCACTATCATCTGGTTCCATCACATTGTTGTCTGTAGGATCTCCCTATGAACATGGAGCCATCCTCAACACCTACACACAACTCGAACTAGAAGATATTCTCCTGGAAATATCATGAAACCTTGAGCTCACTTCATCTTGAACATTGGTTCGATCAACCTAGATAAGCCTCATGTCAGTGCTCAGAAGAGACTCACTCTCTTCTCTCGAAATGAAAGAATGAATCCTTGGTGCCACCATAGTCTCAAAATCCTCCTCATGCTCCTCATCCGACGTTGAATCATACACAGAAGGTTGTCCTCTCAACATCTACAACATGTCTATCCGGTTACCGATCAATTGCAGCTCTACCAGGTCCACTCCCTTCCTGTAGATAAAGACATGTTCCTTCTTGAACAATACACAATATCCTACATCCTCCAAGGATGATACTGAGAGAAAGTTAACCCTCAACCTTGGAATAAAGAGAACTCCATCAAGCTCCAAGAGTTCCCCAAACTCAAGTTGGAATCTAACATTACCAACTCCACGTACAACTTTCTCCATACCACCTTCATTTACCACTTGTTGGCCATGACCAATCTCTGTGAAATCTAGGAATACTCGTTAGATTCTCATCATGTGTCTAGAGGCTCCACTATCCACAATCCATTTGATATCACCTCCAAATCCTCCGTTGTCGACACTGGAAACTAGAGTCACCAAAGAAAATTCCTTTTCGTACTTTCAAGAAAAGTCCTCCATGGATTTTGTAGCAGTTGTCTCAAGCCCTTCTGGTTCCTTCTTCTTTTTATTCCTCTCAGGACAATGAGAGGAAAGGTGCCCCAATTGGTTACAACAATAACATCTCAATTTACTCAAGTCCCTTCCAGAAATTCCTTTCTTGTTGCTGTAACATCCCCCAAAAAATAAACTATTTTTGAAATTTAAATTTGTTGGAAAATTATTTCATTTTTAGTAAATTCAAAATTGGAAACTTTTTTCCATTTATGACAATTCCAAATTTTGAATTTGATAATTGTAATTAATTATTATGAATGTTGGGAAGAGATCTGATTTGACGCATCTAACTATTTGACTATGACACTTGTATGAAAACATAATATTTTATATTGATTGCAGGAGGACAATTGGAACAACCATGTTAGAATCAGCTGACTATGATTCCATGAGTGGGGAACATGTTGGAACTACCTCTAGGATGATTGTTACAAGTGGAAAGGGATTTGGCCATTGGCAGCCCCTGAAAATCAGGGATTTAGAAAGCTGCAAAAATTCCCAAGGGAGGGAAAAATACATAGGCAAAAAGATTTTATGGATAAATAGCATATGTGAGGAAGTGGGACACTGCCAAGTATGCAGGGAAAAGAGACTATTGTTTTCTTGTTTTTATGAACACTAATGATTGAGTGTGAGGCAAGAGGAGTCTACTAAAGACTAAAAGACATTGCTGAGGAGGAGGTCCGAGTTAGCCCTCATGGACTCATGGTCAGGCTAGGGGGTGAACTGGGTAGGTGATTTCGCTTCCCTGTTCTATGGTCGGGAAGAATGTGGTTGCTCCCTTTTCCTTCTCACGATCTGGCTCAAATATGTTGCTCTAATCCTTCTCTTTTTGAATGATTTTATATCTGATGCAATGAATTTGTTAAATCAGAACTGAAATGATTTCCATTTTCTATTTGAATGATTTGATATCTAATGTCATGTATTTATTAAATCTGAACTGAAATAATTTCCATTCTCTGGTGAATGATTCAATCACAGATGTAATGCATCTACTAATTATGATAGATAATAATGCGTAGGAAAAATTAGTTCGAATTTATGACGCCTAAAGACTGACAGAGAACATATGGTCAATCTAAACTCGAGTGACCCCTTTCTGAATGAATGATAAAATTGGCCTTCTATTTTTTATGATAGTTGAAAGGATTATGTATGGTTAAATTCTGGAAGAAATCTCCTCTAAATTAAATTCACTACTATTTTCTTTCTTTATTTGTTTTCTGAGTGAAATCAATCCTGAGATTGGAATATTGGGAGTGGAGGTTATGTTGTAATTTCATTAATCTAACTGTATGAATAATGTCGAGAACAACATTCTGAGTTTTGTAAACTATGCTACATTTTATTTTCCATTAAACAAATTGTGTAGAGACAGATCTGTAGCTGAGGTAGGAAGAACGACTATTATACTAGTTCCCTTAAAGTCCATTAACCTAACCTGTATAAAGGTATTTCAAATAAGAGAGTATAGAAAACATAAAATTAAACTATATAATTTGTAATGACAGATCTATTATATGAACTACTTTAACAGTAAAGAAACCTGGATGCACCCTTTCTTATTACGAAAATTTCCTTTGCCCAAGGCTGTACAAATTCGGCTATTCATATTTAGACTTTCCTGTTATAATAACGATGTAGAAACAAAAGATTTCATAAAGAAAAAATTCATAGGTATACAATTACCGCAAGCATATAATCAATCATTAAATTTTGCAATTATGCGAATAACCAGAGCAGGTAATTAAAAGTTATTTTATTTCCGAACATAGATAGAGGATGAAGTTGCAATACTTAAAATCTATCTAAATACCAGATCACAGAGTTCGGGTTTTAAGTACATATGGTATAACAGAAGAGAAAGATAAATCATTCGACCATGTCTCTGCAAAGGATTTGACCCTTTTAAGTTCCTTTAAAAAACAACACTGTAGTAATAATGAGTCAGGTGGGAATTGGTACTTTTCTACCCACAACAACCATACACTATAACGAATTTATCCCATTCGCTAGATTGGATATTTTATTCTTTTGAAAGAAAACTATAACAAGAACCCGAATACCTCTTGTTTAAAGAGATGACCTGAGTTCCAAGAACGACAAAGACATCCAATCCTGTAGAGAGGCTGAGAAGATTTTATTAATATCAATCAACCAATAGAATACTGATAATGAAAGAATCCAATAAATTTACAGACTATACTTAGCTGATGAATTTCGGAAGTAGACTCCACCTCCTCCTTGTATCCATGGAAGGGTCGCTGAACCTGAAGGGGTGGAAGGGGCTAAGAGTCGCTTGATGGGTACCTCTCATTTAAATTAGAGGCCCCATCATTAGTTTGTAATTAGTAAAGACCTTTTAGTTTCTTTCATAACAATGAATAAACTCATGCTAAATACGATTCATAATAATTATTGTACTCTGCTAAATGTATCCTGTATAGTCGCCCCTTCTTTTATCATAGTACAAGGGTGTTTAACAAGTGTTTTGATTTGGGGACAACAAGGGAAAAGAACTGATAGACTCTTGGGAAAAATGGGAATCCTCCTCTTGCAACAGTTCTTTTTTTTTAAGTATTAACAATCTGGGTCATACATTCAAGACGACCGAACCACTAACAAGGGAAAAACCTCAGATGAATCTCAGGACTTAGGGATAATTATATACCACAAATGACAAATGGAGAAAAATGAAATCTCGTATGAGACTTATACGCGTTACAAAATCACCATATCAGTTGTGATACCCAGGCCACCCTTATCTGACTCGTTAAGGGATACCGGGGTGGATTACCAAGGATAATTGATCTGAATATTTCTAACCTTAGTCATGCCCTTACTTCAAGGAGCCATGTTCTATGTGGAGAGAATATTCACAATAACAGATTTGAAAGAATTTAAGAGGATACTATGTGCTACGATAGAATACACTCACATTCGAGAGCGGAGTCTAGCTGGCACTATGGATGAAAACCAGGAAGAATCACACAACAAGAAGAGAATACTAATAACCTAAATCTTGCGTAATCATTTGTCAACAGACTCTGTTAAGAGTTACAGTCCAAACATAGATAAATTTTAGTATAACATCGAGAGCTTTCTTGGAGTTATCAGTCAGAAACTCTTACCTCATTTAAGACAGTTTCTAGTGGGAGGGGTCTGTCGAACGCATATCCACCAGGTTGAATCATCTTTGTAAGCATTAGTAACATTTAGATAAAACCCTATAGCATAGCCACTGGATACACCGAACCAACTTTGAGAATGAGGAGTAACCTCCAAGAACTCATCTACTAGAGATTAATGGTAGTATGTACCTGCGCACCATGGTTAGGGAAAGGTGGAGAAGTCCCAACGGGCACATTAAAACTCACGACAATCCCAACGGTGCACATTCAAGAAGTCTTAAATGCTTTGACAGATATTTTCTTTACACCACCTTGATCGTACCCAGGTTAATCCCGCCTCAGTCCTTGGGAAATCAATTTTGGTAAATAGTTTGGATTATCGTTTATTTCTTAATCCTAAAATCAGTTAGGGTTTTGTTTCGTTTCATTGAATTGTGTTAAGTAAGGAACGGCCTCAGGCCAAGAGTTAGTTCAGATGGAACGATAGTTATAAGTGAGTGGATAATGTGTATAACTAGCCTTAACTACCGCCTTCCAAGTCATAACACTTGCAAGTACCGATAGTCACTATGATAGTAATGGGTCTATAAGTACCCTGTCACACTAAACCTAAGGAAAACGTATTGTCATTTCAGAATTTAATGATGCTCGTCCATTATCACTCTCCCTGTACTGTGTTTTACCTGCGTAATCAGAATTAATGGCATATAACCATTATACATTTGCACATTTAGTAGTGATATGTCCATAAGGATATAGTCGGGCTAAGGGTAATAGTGTAGACTATGATGTGAGTGATTATAAATATTTATAACCCATTATAATCTACTAGTTATTTTTCACTTAAGTAGGGACAAGGTCCATTGCTGATCATAAATTAAAGGATTTCTAGTAATCCCTAAATGGTGAAAGGAAGAGGTATATGATTTCCATGTAGTAAGATTGTGATCACATGTATCTTTAATTTGAGAATTAATGACTCACAAAAAAAAAATTAATTGGAAAAATTGGGAAACATTACATATGGTATCAGAGCAAAAGTTACAACACTGGGCCTGAATAGAGCCATATTAGTTTCTTAGTATATATTCCAATTTATGTAAAAAAAAAACTAATAAACCTTATTGTTACAAACATAAAGCTTTTTCTGTTTTGTGTTAATTATGGCAGCTCAGGATGATGCATAAATTAGGATGCAAGGAAATCCATAGAAAAGACCTCCTGGATATCAAAGATACAACAGTGACGGAAGCTCACCCATAGAGGTGTTGGAAACAATGAGGAATGTTATTGTTGAACTGCAGGTTTTCAAATCCGACAATAAAAAACTGAAGAAAGCTCAGCAGGAACAAGAAGAAATAAACGAAGTCTTGTTGCACAGTATAGTGACCAAGAAAAGCCCAAAGGGCGATAATAACGATGAAAAAGTTAGAAAGAGAGATTCCAAGAACTCGGGACCAAAAAAATAAAACGGAGATAGTTCATCTAAAGGAACACCTTCAGTTGAAGATAGAACTAAAATAGACAGAAAAAGAAAACAAGTAGACAACCTTGAAGGAGAATTTAAAAAGCTTAAACCAACTACCTGTGATGGAGAATCCAGGACACGAGAAGAAGCTGAGGCATGGTTGTTGGACATCAAAAAATACTTCCAGATCTACAACTATTCCAACAATATGAAGGTCAGAATGGCCATCTACAATCTGGAAGGGAAGGCCAGCATTTGGTGGCAAGACCTGAAATTGGACAAGGACCTAAAGGAGAAACAATTGCAATGGTCTAACTTTAAGAAGTATTTCAAGAAACAATAGCTTTATGAAATCTATTATGAAAGGAATACGAAAGAATTTTACGAGTTACGACTTGGACAGATGACAATGGAGGACCTTATAAATAAATTTCTAGAACTACTAAGGTTCGTACCATACATCCAGGAGGATAAGGTAAAAATCCAACGATTCTTAAGTTGTTTACCACATTCCTACAAGGAAATAATTGAGTTTGACAACCTCAAATCCTTGAATGAGGTATTAAGGAAAGAATGAATGTGCTATGACTAGTATAAACAATAGGTAGAGTTTCCCAAAGCCTGGAAGGATAAGAAATAAGATCGAATGAACCCAGTGGAAGAAGGCATACCAGCCAACTCTTTATCAGAATGCAGCAAAAACATTTCAGGGAAAGGATTTTCACTCCAATCATTTGAATATGTAAGACAATGGTAAATCGGTAAACCTGGGAATGAAGAAGTTTGGGGACATCTCCCACAAGCCATTCTGATGCAGGAGCATCTCAAGCGAGCCAACATAAAGACAACGGACAACTGGAAAAGAGCCCAAAATAAATTTTGAAAATATTTTAAAATATTAATGAAGCCATTAAGAAGGAGCACCCTTGTAAAATGTCATCGGACTTTGAGCGATCCTCTCTCGTCCTTAGTAGGTAGAAGGAATTTATAGTAGTAAATGCAGGTAGATAGAATTGAATGTTAGATTAGACAATTTTAGAGCACAAGAGGGAAATGGGATATAGACACCCTCATTGTGTATTGTAACATAGAGGTGAAGAGTAGGAAGAGCATAGAGGGGAAGCAGAGAGCTGTGTGAAAACACCCATGTACAAAAATTTGAATTAATAGAGAAATATTTCATTCAAATTCATGGCGTCATGTTTGTTCTCTATGTATGTATGCTAAATGCTATGCTCATGGTTATTTTACTCTTCCTGTTGTACATTTTATTTTATGATATGTATGAATGATTTCTTGTTGAATGTTTGAAATCTGAGAGGAAAGGAAAAAGGAATGAGTTTCAATTGTTTCTCTATCTGAGCAAGAGTTCCTACAAGGAGTGCAGTTGAATTGTCTGCAAGGAGTGCATTGACGAAGGGTTCAGAGGGTTGTCTCTGAAAGCTCAGACTAGATAGCGTTTGTTTCTCATTCACTCGGAAGTGCAGTTAGGCACAAGAAGTCGTGCAAGGAGTGTGTAGGCCAAGTGAATTTTTAGAGTTTCGAATCTGAGCGAAGTATAGAGAGACTTCTGTTGCAGGAGTGCGCAGAGTCAAAGGGAGTTCAAACACTTGAAGGTGTTTGAAATTCGGCCGCAAGGTGCAAGATACCAGATATATAAAATATGTAGAACATAAACGAAATGCTAGAAATAACAGAATAACAGTAAAATATCCAGCATAATCTTCACAATACACAGAAATGATTCACGAAATAGCAACAGAAATAACACTTTGAATCTGATAGCAATGTTCATAGGCCTCTTCGAGGGGGAAACCTCCAATTGAGCAGTGCTCTATTACAATAATCTCCAAGCTAGGGTTCTCATACCCTCGAATCCTATTTATACTAAAAAGAAGCATCTAGAGGAAGATCCTTCTAGATGCAGAAGCTTCTATTAGGTCTTCTTACATCCGCCTTATTCTATTTTATTGAAAGGTCTTATTAATATTGACCTTTATTACATCCAAATACATTGATCTACCTATGTGCGGGTTAGGACCTTAACACAAGGAGTGCGTGAAAAGGTTTTCTTGAAAGACGCAGAGTCATGGAAAAGATCAGAAGGAATTGGACCTTTGAAGGAGTGGAAGGAAGGAAAGAGTCTAAGTACCTTGAAAATCTGAAGGAAGGCGTAGCAACGTCGGACTGTAGGAGGACAAGTTCTCAAGGAAAGAATGAGCGGTCAGAATTCTCTGTGGAGAATCCACGAAGTATCGTGATCCATTAGATCTCACAGAGGAGTAGGGAAGTTACGACAAGTTCTTTGAAAGGTTCTAAGCTCAGGAGGAGTAGAGCCATAGATCCAAGTTAGCCAGGAGCCGGTGGATCACTCGAAAAATCGCCTGTCGGGATTTCGTGAGTGTAAGGGTCAAAAACTTGGTATCAAAGTACATGAAATCATGAAGTGCGAAGCCATGAAGAATTGATAGGATTGTGTGGGACCATAGGAGCCAACAAGGTGGAAAGGTGGCACACTATCGATGTAGAAGTCAACTACGTCGACCACTTTGGAGTTTCGTAAGTCGAAGTCCCAAACCGGCGAGAAGTCTGGTTGTGGGGCCAGCGTGAGAAGCATGTCGGAGTCTGACAACTCGAGATTTCAGGGTTCATAGGCAGAGTTGTAGGTTATCACAACTCGCGAACATGTGAGAGCCGACAAGTCGGAGTGATATCAGAGTCTCATAGTTTTGGGATTCGAGGTCATAGTGATTAGGCGCTTGACCACAAGATTCGCGATATCATGAAGTCTGATCTCCTAAGTGAAAAGGCAGGACCCCGTGAGGAGTTGTTGTGGGTGTGCATTTCCCGAAAGGGAAATAGAAGGGCGTTTTAGAGTTCTTTGGGACAAGGAGAGAAGAACGATCCTGTTGGTGTGGACCTTCTGACCCTCAGGTTGAGAGGGGTACCCAGTGTCATCATTTGGTATCAGAGATTAGAAAGGTTCTTTGCTTTCTATAGCAGAGAAGAGGAGAATTTTCCATGCCGCCAAGGAGAAGGGACAGAAAAACACTCGATCATCCAGAGGAGAGGGAAATGCTGAGAGGGAGAGGTAGACAGATGACTGATCCAACCATGGAGAAAGAAATGTGTGATTTACGCGCTAGACTTGAGGACATGGAGACACAACAGAGACGCACAATTAGTGTTGGGGATCTAAGTGATTCTGAAAGTGAAATTGAGGCTAAACATGAAGAAGAAGTTGTAGGAGAAGATGCAACAAATGAATGTTTTATTAGAGATATTGCAAGAATGGGTGGAAAAGAGAAAATGGACATTCCAGTTTATGAGGGAAACTTGGATGCAGAGGAGCTTCTAGACTCGATTAGAGCTCTAGACACATACTTTGACTATGAATATGTCAAAGAAGACAAAAAGGTCAAGCATGTTGTCACTAGATTGAAGGGACATGCAGCATTGTAGTGGGATGAACTACAAGCTGACAGACGCTGCAAGGGAAAGTAGAAGATCAAAAGCTGGGATAGAATGATCGCGAAGATGGAGGAGAAATTCATCCCCATGGATTATCAAATTACTCTATTCAGGAGAATGTAGAACCTGAGACATAAGATGATGATAGTGAAAGAATACACTGAAGAATTCTACAAGCTGAACATCAGGGCAGGTCATCAGGAAAGCGATGATGAGAAAGTTTCCAGATACATGAATTGCCTGAGATATGACATCCAGGATGAGATGAGCATGGTAACCATCTGAACAGTGGAAGATGCTTATCAGATGGCTCTAAAAGCGGAAGAGAAGTTGAGCCGAAAGAAGGGTCAGAGAGGCCGAGGCAGAAGTCAAACCATAGGCAAATTAGTTACCCAGGATAAATATCAGAAGCCCAAGGAGGAATGGAAGAAACCTCAGACTCGAACTGAGAGAGGTGGAATCTCACAGCGAGGGAAATATGTTGAACAAAGAGGGAAGCACACAGAGCATAGAGGAGATTATGCTGACAATAATACTTTTCCTCATATTAGAGGTAGAGGAAGAGGAAGAGGTGGACTAATAACATGCTTCACATGTGGAAAGAATGGGTACAAGTCTTACGAGTGTCCAGATAAAAAGAAAGAGAGTGGAGAGACTCATATCGCCGAAGCATAGAGACAAGATGTTGAGGCGGAAGATGCTGAAGGTGGAAGATCATTGATGATGCAAAAAACTCTTTTGACACTAGAAAGGGAGGTGGAGAGTTCATTCCAAAGAACCAGACTTTTGTGGACTTCTTGAAAAACTAAAGATAGGGTATGCAAGGTCATTATGGACAGTGGTAGCATAGATAATCTCATTTCTACAGAGATGGTAGAAAAGCTGGAGCTGTAGACGATTGATCATCCACGCCCATACAGAGTTTCATGGCTACAAAAAGGACATCAGGTAACTGTCACTAAACAGTGTTTAGTTGAATTTAAGATAGGAAGATATAATGATAAGATATTATGTGATGTCATTCCTATGGATGTTTTTCATCTATTGTTGGGTAGACCATGGCAATATGACAGGAATGTGATTCATGATGGGAGGATGAACACATACACCCTAGAGAAGAATGGGAGAACTCACATGTTGCTTCCAATTAAGGATAAGGAGGTAAAACCAGAAGTAAGTAACAATGTACTTCTCATGAGTGGGAAGGAACTTCTTACAGAGGTTAAGAAGAAGGAAGAACCACAATTCATTGTGGTCAGAAAACTGAAGATTGTTTTGACCAGCACAAGAGTGGATGATTTACCAGAAGAAGTTCAGGAACTACTGGAAGAGTTTGTTGACGTAGTAGTGGACGAACTACCTCGTTCGTTGCCACCAATCAGAAGTGTGAGTCATCATATTGATCTCATACCAGGAGCCAGTTTTCCAAATAAAGTCACGTACAAATTGATTCCGCAGGAGAATGAAGAGGTCAAAATACAAGTCCAAGAGTTGTTGGATAAAGGATTGGTCAAGGAAAGCTTGAGTCCATGTGTTGTTCCGATAGTACTCAGTCCAAAGAAAGACGGAGGCTGGAGGATGTGTACTGACTCGAGGGAGATTAACAAGATAACCATTAGGTACAAATTTCTATTGCCAAGGATGGATGATCTGATGGATTGCTTGAGTAGAGAAAATTATTTTTCAAAGATTGATTTGAAAAGTTGTTATCATCAGATCCACATGAGAGAAGGTGATGAGTGGAAGACATCCTTCAAAACCAACGAAGGGTTGTATGAATGGCTTGTTATGCCATTTGGCTTAACAAATGCACCGAGTGCCTTCATGAGGTTGATGAACGAAGTCCCGAGGGAGTTCATCGAAAAATTTGTCATTGTGTATTTGGATGACATACTGATTTTTAGTAAAACAATGGTAGAGAACCTAAAACATTTGGCTATAGTGATGCAGAGGTTATAGTAGGAGAAGTTGTTGATAAACATGAAGAAATCCTCATTCATGAAGACAGAGCTAATTTACTTGGGGTTTGTTATTTCTGCAGATGAATTGAGGATGGATCGAGATAAGGTGGAGGTAATCAAGAATTGACCATCACTAAAGAATACCTTTGAGGTGAGAAGTTTTCATAGGTTGGCTAGTTTCTACCAAAAATTCATTAGAAATTTTAGCGGAATTAGTGCACCGATGATGGGTACATTGAAGAAAAGACACAAATCTTTTCACTGGACAAAAGAGGCTGAGAAGAGTTTTAATCTATTGAAGAAGAAGATTATGGAATAACCAATCCTGGTGTTGCCAGATTTCCAAAAGACATTTCAAGTGAAATGTGATGCAAGTGGATTTGCAATAGGGGCAGTGTTGATTCAAGAAGACAGACCGATAGCATACTTTAGTGAGAAGCTGAATGAAGCGAAAGTGGAATACTGCACTTGTGACAAGGAGTTTTATGCTATTATTCAGGCATTGAAGAAATGGAGGCACTACTTGATCCCGAAAGAGTTTGTCTTATACAGTGACAATCATGCACTGCAGTTTGTGACTCAACAGGAAAAGTTGAATCAGAGACATGGAAAATGGGTTGAGTATATGTAAAACTTCACTTTTGTGATTAAACATATTTCTGGTACTGTTAACAAGGTTGTTGATGCTTTGAGCAGGAAGTCTTTGCTATTGCAGGAGTTCAAAGTCAAAACGTTGGGTTTTGATGACCTCAGGGACATGTATAGAAATGATCAGGATTTTAAGGAGGCGTATGAAGCAACTAAGAATCCAATTCTCAGAGATAGAAGACAATGGGTAGAATACATGATCCAGGAAGGATTATTGTTTAAAGGTAATAAACTTTGTATTTCAAAATGCTCCATGAGGGAGAACCTGCTAAAGGAGAAACACAGTGGAGGATTGGCAGGGCACTTTGGTCACGACAAGACATTCCCAAAGTTGAATGAGTCATATTTTTGGTCAGGACTGCGAGCATACGTCAAGAGATTCGTGGACAGATGCAGAATTTGCCAGCATTCGAAGGGAAAGAGACAGAATGCAGGGTATTATCAACCATTTCCCATACCTGAGAGGCCATGGAATGCAATCAGCATGGACTTCATATTGGGTTTGCCAAGAACGTAAAGAGGATTTGACTCAATATTTGTGGTGGTGGATAGATTTTCGAAGATGGCACACTTCATTCCATGTCAGAAAACCAGTGACGCAACTCACATTGCGAATCTGTTTTTCAAAGAAGTCATTCGACTTCATGTCTTACCAAGAAGCATAGTTTCGGATCGAGACACTAAGTTCATAGGACACTTTTGGAGGACCTTATGGAAGAAGTTGGGAACTAACTTGTCATTTAGTTCGGCTTATGATCCTTAGACAGATGGACAAGCAGAGGTGGTGAACATAAGTTTGGGAGACTTGCTGAGAAGCCTGGTCACAGAACACCATAGCCAGTGGGACAACATATTACCATAGGCAAAATTTTCTTATAATGACTCAGTTAATGGCAGCACAGGGAAGAGTCCATTTCAGATTGTCTATGGCATGCAGCCGAGAGGAATTTCTGAGTTAAGAGATTCAGAACAGAATGCAACTAGGAGCGCTAGTGTAGAAGAATTCGCAGAGGCGATGAAGGAACTTCACAGCCAGGTGAAGGAGCGATTGCAGAATTCAAGCCAGGAATATAAGCACAGAGTAGATCAGCACAGGAGAGAACTTCAGTTTGAGGTTGGTGATTTGTTTCTGGCACATTTGAGAAAGGAAAGGTTCCCGAGAGGAACATATAATAAGATGAAGATGAAGAAAATCGGACCATGTAAGGTCTTAAAGAAGTTTGGGACGAATGCTTACGAGATTGAATTTCCCAATGGGATCATAATTTCTCTGATATTCGATATCTCAGATTTGTACCCATATAAGGCCGAGGAAGTGGGGATAGGAAATGAGCAGCTAGTGATCTATTGGACAAAGAAGATGCCAATTGCAGAAAAGCTGCAAATGGAGCGCATACTGGACAAAAGGGTCGGCAAGAAGACCATGTGGAAGAAATACTTTGAGTATTTGGTCAAGTGGAAGGGCCATCCAGTTGAAGATTCTAGCTGGGAGAATGAAGCAGAAATCCAGAAGCATGGACAGACCGTGCACGAGCTCATGGACAAGAGCCCATGAAAATTTTCAAGCCAGGAAGTATGATGTAGGAGCATCTCAAGCGAGCCAGCGCAGAGACAATGGACAGCTGGAAAAGTGCCCAACACAAATTTTGAAAATATTTTAAAATATTAACGAAGGCATTAAGAAGGAGCGCCCTTGTAAAATGTAATTGGACTTTGAGTGATCCGCTCTCGTCCTTAGTAGGTAGAAGGAATTTATAGTAGTAAATGCAGGTAGATAGAATTGAATGTTAGATTAGACAGTTTTAGAGCGCAAGAGGGAAATGGGATATAGAAACCCTCATTGTGTATTGTAACATAGAGGTGAAGAGTAGGATGAGCATAGAGGGGAAGAAAAGAGCTGTGTGAAAACACCCATGTACAGAAATTTGAATTAATAGAGAAAACTTTGATTCAAATTCATGGTGTCGTGTTTGTTCTCTGTGTATGTATGCTAAATTCTATGCTCATGGTTATTTTACTCTTCCTCCTGTACATTTTCTTTTATGCTATGTATGAATGATTTCTTGTTGAATGTTTGAACTATGAGAGGAAAGGAAAAAGGAATGAGTTTAAATTGTTTCTCTATTTGAGCAAGAGTTCCCGCAATGAGTGCAGTTGAATTGTCTGCAAGGAGTGCGTTGACAAAGGGTTCAGAGGGTTGTCTCTGAAATCTCAGACTAGATAGCTTTTGTTTCTCATTCACTCTTAAGTGAAGTTAGGCACAAGGAGCCATGCAAGGAGTGCGCAGGCCGAGTGAAGTTTCAGAATTTCGAATTTGAGCGAAGTATTGAGAGACTACTGCTGCATGAGTGCACAGAGTCAAAGGGAGTTCAAACACTTGAAGGTGTTTGAAAGTCGGCCGCAAGGAGTGCATGCAAAGGTTTTTCTGAAAGACACAGAGTCGTGGAAAATATCAGACTGAATTGGACCTTCGAAGGAGTCGAAGGAGGGAAAGCATCTAAGTACCTTCAAAATATGAAGGAAGGCGTAGCAACGTCAAACCGTAGGAGGATAAGTTCTCAAGGAAAGAACGAGCGGTTAGAATTCTCTTTGGAGAATCCGCGAAGTCCCGTGAGCCATTAGATCTCACGGAGGAGTAGGGAAGTTATGATGAGTGCTTCGAAAGGTTCTAAACTCAAGAGGAGTAGAGCCGTAGATCCAAGTCAGCCAGGAGTCGGTGGATCACTCAAAAAATCGCCTATTGGGATTTCATGAGTGGAAGGGTTGAAAACTTGGTATCAAAGTACATGAAATCGCGAAGCGTGAAGTCGTGAAGGATCAATAGGATTGTGTGGGACCATAGGATCCAGCAAGGTGGACAGGTGGCACACTATCGATGTAGAAGTCAACTACGTCGACACTTTCGGAGTTTCATAAGTCGAAGTCCGGAACCGACGAGAAGTTTGGTTGTGGGGCCAGCACGAGAAGCGTGTCGGAGTCTGACAGCTTAGGATTTCGGGGTTCATAGGAAGATCTGTAGGTTATCGAAATTCGTGAACATGCGAGACCCGATAAGTCAGAGTGATATCGGAGTCTCGGATTTTCGGGATTCAAGGTCATAGTGAGAAGGTGCTCGACCACAGGATTTGTGATATCGCGAAGTCCAATCTCCTACGTGCAAAGGGAGTACCCTGCGAGGAGTTGCTATGGGTGTGGATTTCCCGAAAGGGAAATAGAAGAGAGTTTTAGAGTTCTTCGGGCCAAGCAAAGAAGAATGATCCTGTTGGCGTGGACCTTCTGACCCGCTGGTTGAGAGGGGCACCCAACGTCATCACATTCAAATGTTGGAAATGTGGAGAGCCTCATCTAAGGAGGAACTGTCCATGTTTAATTTCAATAAACATAATTGTTATTCATAATTTTTAGGAAGCCTCGACAGTGGGAGACATGGGAAGAAGCCTGTATCAGATAAATGTAGCCATAGATGGTCGACAAGCTGACCACCAGTCCCCGGTGGTAGAAATCAAAATTTAAATCAATAACACTCGAATATATGTTTGAATTGACTCTGGAGCTACGTTAAGTTATATTACTCCTGATGTAGTAGAGTCAAATAAACTTAAGAAATGGAAGCACGCAAAATCATGGCTGGTACAACTAGCAACAGGTACTAAAAGGAAAGTAGTTGACTTTGTTTCTGATTTTGAGTTCATCTTAGATGGCCAAAATATAAGAACAAATCTGAACATCCTACCACTAGGATCTTACGATATGATTATCGGTATGGATTGGTTGGAACAACACAAAGCAGTACTAGATTGTTATACAAAGATACATAGCTATAAAGACGATTTTGGCACTGCTAGAACAACCCAAGGTATACCAAAACCTGTATCATTCAGAAAAGTTTCAGCGATGCAGCTCAATAAATGTATAATAAAGGGATGTCAAGTTTATGCCATCCAAGTAATGAATCTATTAGAAAAAGAAGATAAGCCAAATTTAGAAGACTTTGATGTCCTACGTGAATTTAGAGACATGTTTGTAGATGAGATACCAGAATTACCTCCTAGAAGGGAAATTGACTTCTCCATAGACCTACTACCCGGTTCAACCCCTATCTCAAAAGCACCTTACGAATGAGTCTACCAGAACTGACATAATTAAAAATACAATTATAGGAATTGTTGGACAAAGAGTATATCAGACCGAGTGTTTCACCATGGGGGGCGCCAGTCCTATTTGTGAAAAAGAAAGACAGTACTCTAATACTATGTATCGATTATAGACAACTGAACAAAATGACTATTAAGAAAAAATACCCCTTACCAAGGATAAATGATCTGTTCGATCAAATAGGTGGGGCCAAGATCTTTTCAAAGTTGGATTTATGATCCGGATATCATCAAGTTAGGATACAAGACTAGGACATAAGCAAAACAACTTTTTGGACAAGATATGGACACTACGAATTCATAGTCATACCTTTTGGACTCACTAACGCACCACCCACGTTTATGTGCATGATGAGCAGTATTTTCAGTCAATACTTAGACAAGTTCGTGGTAATATTTATGGACAATATTCTGGTCTATTAAAAAAAGGAGGAAGAACATGATAAACACTTAAGTATAGTTCTGCAAACATTGAGGAAACACAAACCGTACGCCAAATTTGACAAGTATGACTTTTATCAAAAAGATATACAATATCTAGGAAATGTAATTTTAGCAGAAGGCATTGTCGTAGACCCGGAGAAGATAAAAGTCATTATGGAATGGCCAGTACCTAAGGATGTAGTGGATATCTTGTCGTTCATGGGAATCACTAGATATTACCACAGATTTATAGAAGGGTTTTCCAAGATAGCCTACCCTATCACGTCATTACAAAAGAAAGGGACCAAGTTTAACTGGTCAGAGAAGTGTCAAGACAGTTTTAACACGCTGAAGGAATTATTGACAACTGCACCCATATTGAAGGTAGAAGACCCAGATAAAGACTTCACCATATGTGTTGATGCAAGTAAAGAAGTTCTAGGTGGTGTCCTAACTCAGGAAGGACATGTCATTTGTTATGAGTCCCGAAAATTAAAGGAACATGAGCAAAATTATGTCACTCATGACTTAGAATTGGTAGCAGTAATATACACCTTAAAAATGTGGCGACACTACATAATGCGCATAAAATTTCTACTATTGACGGATAATAGTGGGGTGAAATATATGTTTAGCCAACCAGATCTTAATGCAAGACAAGCAAGATGGCTAGCCTTCTTGAGACAATTCGACTTCGAGGTCAGACATATCAAGGGTAAGGAAAATAAAGTAGAAGACGCTTTAAGCAGAAGATTCCATGGGTTATTTGAGATAAATATGAGCAGGGAAGAATGTGATCTGGAACAAAGAATAAGGATGACAGGTGTTAACGACGGAAATTGCACTAAGATAATGGAAGAATTACAAAACAATACCGCAAAATTCGATAAACCAGATCTAAGTATCGACAATAAGGGAATATTATGATTTAAAAACAAACTTTACATACCAGATTCAGCAGAGTTAAAATTAACAGTTTTGGACAAGGTGCACAAGAAATCGTATTTTGGCCATCCAGGTTACCAGAAAACAATAAAATCACTTAGAAAACTATTTTATTGTCCTAATATGAAGGGAAAAATAGCAGAGTACTTGGCTAGGTGCCAAGATTGTCAGTAGGTTAAGACCGAGCACCAGCATCCAACCGACCTATTGCAACCATTACCAGTACCAGAATGGAAGTGGGAGACCATATCACTGGACTTTATAACAGGTTTGCCTAAAAATCAGAAATAGAATGATTCTATCATGGTTGTAATCGATAAACTCATTAAGTCTRCAAACTTTATTCCTGTAAAGTCTACTTTTAAAGCTATAAACATTGTTGAAATATTCATGAAAGAAATTTTTAGACTGCATGGTATTCCTAAAATGGTGATTTCAGATAGAGACGTAAAATTCACATCCTCTTTTTGGAAGGAATTGTTTGCAGGACTAAATACTAATTTGAATTTCAGTATGAGTTATCATCCACAAATGGATGGACAGACCAAAAGGACAAACCAAATTGTAGAGGATATTCTCTGCATGTACGTAAGAACCAAACCGGACAAGTGGGAAGACTACCTGCACTTGGTAGAATTTGCATATAACAATGGGTACCAAACTTTGGCTAAGTTAATCCCTTTCAAAGTAATGTACGACAGAAAGTGTATGAATACAATTAGCTGGGATAACGCAGCTGACAAACTCATGTTTAGACCAGAGATGCTCCAAGAAACAAAAAACATGGTAAGGAAGGTACAACATAACTTGAATGAAGCCCAGGACAGACAGAAGAGCTATGTAGATCAGAAAAGAAGAGACTTGGAATTTCAAGTGGGAGACCATGTTTATTTGAAGGTCAAAGCCCGAAAAGGTTCGTTGAAGTTAGGGAACTATGCCAAGATGGTACCTAGGTTTTGTGGGCCCTTCGAGATATTAGCTCAAATTGGACCCGTAGCATACCATCTTGCACTTCTAGCTAATCTAAGAATCCATAATCTATTTCATGTTTCTTTGTTGAAAAAATCAACATGTGGCTATTGTCCCACCAGGGTACATCCTATGCACTCAAAAATCAAACGCCTGATTTGGTGGCCTAGCTAGCACCCAAGATATGTGTCCTTGTCATGACTTTCCACCTGGCTAGACACGTGGCCTCGTGACTTGATAAAGAACACTGCTCCAAAACTGTCAATTACCTTGACATGTGGCATAGCATCCACTTAACATGTGGACCATCCACCAGCTAACACATCATAAAAAAAAACAAAGGCTTTCCCCAACTAGGTGATGACACTTGTCCACTTATCATTGGATTGGCTACATCATCTGATGTCATTTTCATGTGCTCTCCTCTTCTCATAAGATAACAAGGGAAGGCTAGAACAATTCTTGGAACCTTTCCTCGATAAGACATCGGGCTCACTCGCCCACCGACCCACCGTGCTAACCTCATGTTTTATCCAGTGAACAATCACTCTAGTGTTATAATCTCCCATATGTTGGGCCTCACGTTGGAACCCTTCCTGGAACCATGCCCCATTGGGTCACCGAGCCACTAGGATCCCACAACTGTTTACACTATATTTTCCTATCCCTCTCAATCTACGATATCCTAATCTCAGGTGGATCGATACCTCCAGTCCACTGGGCCAGTGGGGCACTAGTACACCAGGGTGGAAAACTCCTTTCTAATCTTTCCTAAGGAAATAAATAGTCGTGATCTCTTAGAACTTAGATATAATGATATGGATTTCAAGGGTCCTAACAATAATATTCGCCTAACAGGGCCCAAAATCATACACATTGAATAGAGACAAGTTGACACTTATCGTCCTCCAAGACGTTGGCTACCATGTTGGCATGACATGTCATAATGATGTCACTTTATCTCTCTTTCTTCATTCACAAGAAAAAATAAGGTTGGAGTCATGTGTGGGAACTCTACCCCACCAAACCCTCCAGACGTCGCGAGGGAAGAACGACTTCAAAAACTTCCCGGGGTCCGAGGAAATGGAGAAATATTTTCCTAGAACCATGCCCCACTAGGGCACCGAGCCACCATGGTATCGAGAAGCAAAAGGGGAAGGAGAAGGGTCTTGGAAAACTTCGGTGAGGATCGGATAGATTTCGTTCAACCTCCCCTCGGATTCAGCGACAATTGTTTCCCACTAGTTTGCATAGGGATTTAAACGAGTTCTTTGGGTCTCGATGAATGGAGGATATCCCAGGACTTAGCAGTCTCAGAATATTACGCTGCATCTTCGTTCAAATTTTCTGACTTTACTCCCATGGGTTTCAACTCGTTTACTTATGTAATGAATTTCTCTATCAAGGTCTCCAAATAGAGGTTTTTATGTCCTATAATCTTCCCATGAATAAATCGATTAGCTAAAAATATGAGGGTAGTGTAGCGCACCTTTTATGCTTCTAAGGTTTAATCGCTCTTAAAAGAAGACTATAACACCACTTTGTACATAACTCATACAAATGTTATTTAACCCACATGCATTTAAACAATAAACACATTCAACACAAAGTATTCATATGCATTACTGCCATAATTAGCAAGAAATTAGCTTTTCATATTAATTCATATACACAGCGGAAAACATGATACATAAGTAGCACAGTCATGCAAAACATGATTAAAGAATAATCAGATACTTATCTTTATCAATGATAGATTCCACCAACCAAGTGCAGGCCTTCCACAAACCTCCCAGCCTTAGACCACACTTCTCATCAGCTCCGCAATGGGTCACCCCCGAGCTGGGACTAAGCTCCACCCCAAGACAAGGAATACTAGGCTAGCTGAGGTTACAGGGAAAACAACACACAACCATAAGGAAGGAATTCTCTCCCAGGAACCTCCCACGCTCACTACCCACAGACCCTCATTCCCCACATGCCTGTTCCACCCCAGGAGAATACACCTTCTCTGTCACCTCGACGGTCCTTCGGCTGCTAATCTCCCTTGCCTTGGGTTACAGGAACAGGCCGGACTAGAAGTCTCTGGGCTCTATGGCAGCTACAGGGTTCCTTCCAGGAGTCCTCTCCTTCCTCCGTGCACTCTCTCACCTGGAGAGAATCGCTCATAGGCCAACAACCTGTTCTACCAACCTCAATCACCTCTCACATGGAGAGAGCGTTGTACCACTAGCTAACAAGACCCCACGCAGTCCAGCACTACGTGGTCACAACAACCCACGAGGAAAACAAACACGGGCTTTCCAATAGGTTCAACAATGGTAGGTCACTTCTTATTTCCGAATCCACCAACACAGGATAGACTCACGCTCTGGTTGTCGAGGATGCGTGACAAACAATCCACACAGGGGTCAACGCAGGTTCGAACTTTTCAGACAGGGGATGTACCAGCTATCCCAGAACAAACACAGATACATGCCTTTTTGGTTCAGAGGATGCACAAGGGTTTCTCTACAGGAGTTAGACCAGTTCACCTTCTGGCCGTACGAGGGTTGAATCGAGGAGGAGGTTTTTCATGGCTCACCCTGGTTGTTTATTCGCATGCGTCAGGGTTGACACTTGTCACCCATGGAACTGCATGAATTCTACCAACACGCATCACCCTTGTACGTCCTCCCTTGCCAAAACTTAGGATAAAACACAAAATGCACATGTCTTTTTGGAATAATATTAAAATATTATTCCCGGGCTTAAGCCCCCTAGGCTTAGCCCCTAGGCTCAACACTTAGCCCCTTTCCCACCTTCCAGCCCCTAATTCCTTGCCCACTCTGTGGATGCTCAGTCCCCCTTCACTCATTCATCATGGTCAGTCTGCACCTCGCGGTGTTTATATTTTATTAAATGTTTTGCATACATACAAGTACAACAGCAGGCTCCTGGCCTTCAACACTTAGGCTCCCTGGCCTAACAAACACATAAGTCTCTAGCTTATAAGAACTTGGCTCACCAGCCTATAAAACATAATCACAATTCCTTTCTGAACTTGGTTTACAATGGGGCTCGGCCTTGGGGACACTACAAGTAGGGAAACATGAATCCAAGTTTATTACAATATTCCCCGAGGGCACAAACCGAGAATTTGAACGTGCTATAATCCTCCTCAATAATAATTCTCAGGCATCTCTCACATGATTTCATGTTGTTCACTAAGATATAACAAGTACATGACATAGAGCACACAATTCATTTTTGTCCATTTCAAAACTCAAAGTGATGAAATCGGTAAGAGAATACTGTTGGTCACTATAATTGCTTAATTAATTTCAAACAACCAAGTGAAACATAAATTATCAACCCAGGGAAGTCTTTTGTTTCAAAGATAGCTGCGCACTATGTATGCTCGATTCCAAAAGCACTTAGTGTTGTAGTAAAGAAAT
>ML777976.1:119358-134767 GCA_009831015.1 Picea engelmannii
CCAGGAGGTTTAAGTTGTTTGGATCTCGGGACTGGGCAACATCCAACAGGTTTGAAGTTCTTGTGCAAACGAGAACCGATCCCTGCCTTAGATGTGGAAAAGCATTTTATATACGCCAGCAAACGGTCTTGGAAGCTAACCGCTGTGTCATTGATCATTATAATCGTTCGGCTATCTCCTAAATCTGGGATAGATTCTGTAAAAGCATACCGTGAAGCATCGGAACTGATGGATTTGGTTGAGGAGTCTGATCCTGAAACAGATAACTTGCTGAGTAAAGCTGCAGATAGTCTATTCCAAACATTGCCGGAAGAAAGTGCAGAGAATGCTCCCGTTGAAACGTCTCTGGCTACAATAACTATGGAAGAGGCAGCTGCAGCAATCAATGAGCTCGCAGAAGAAAGTAAAATAAAAGCTGAGGTGAACGGACATGGACAAGACTCTCTGGATTGGAAGAAGGCAGCTGCAGGGAATGCCTTATACAAATTGTGCAAGAGCATAGATTGTAGATCAGGTAATTTTATGGAACTGATAGAAGAGTTACAGAGCGTATTAGCAGACGTTGTTGGTGCTTGCATACAGAAAGTGGGGGGCGCATTAGTGGACAACTGCATGAAATGGGCACGAGATTTACAGGAAAGGGAGTTGCTCACAGCAGTTTACACAGCGGGGAAATGTAGGGTACTGATGGAAGAGCTAGAGTGAAATCCGAACGTTCACACTGCAGCAACAGCCAGAGGACCGACCATAGTATAAGTTGCAGTAAATGCTATTTTAGTTTTCGCTATTTGAATTTTGAATCATATACTCTTCAGATTTAAGGTTTTTGGGTTTTTTAAATTTGAATCGTATGCTGTTCAGATTTAAGGTTTAGGGTTTTTTAAATTTGAATCGTATAGTATTCAAATTGGAATATTTTTGATGTGAAGGTTTTTGGTTTTATAAATTTGAATCATATATTATTTAAATTACATTGAATATTTTTTTTTAAGGTTTTTAATGTGGTGAATATATTTTTTTTAAGGTTTTTAATGTGGCGTTTGAGAAGAAATTTAAATTGAATACTTTGTTTTTAAGGTTTTTCTGTGGTGTTTGAGGTGAAATTTTGTTTGGAATGTTTTTAATGTGATGTTTGGAGGAAATTTTGTTTTAAAGGTTTTTAATGTATAGTTTGAAAGAGATTTCATCAGAATAGAATATAGAATATAAAATGATTAATATATATATATTTTTTGTGATGATTTATGATATAGTTTTAAAATATTAATTATTTCCTGATTTAATGTTTTCAAATAATTGTTTTTTCTTAATCTTTAGTATTATGTAAAATTAATTGTTAATTCATAGTGAAGATAATTTTGGTTATCCATTAATTATGAATGAATGTGGGTTGGTTACTAGTAGTTATCTAAAAAAATCATAAAACCACTTGTTGAGTTTTAAAGGGATAGATTTTGGCTCTTTCCATATGCCCTACAAGATTTTAATCTATTAGAAGTTTTGGTAAGACTTACTCTAAGATCACAAAGGTGGTTACACCCTAAGTAATATCTACAAAAAGTCAATATCCATTGTGATTATTGTTGAAGCTAATCTAATGATTGATCATATGCTTTTTAATGATTTAACCTTAATCCTATACAAGAAACTAGATATGATCCTATATTATAATTTAACAACTTGTTTACAAAAACTTATCTATTAATTATATTTACTTAATAAATCAAAATTATCATTTCAATCATTTCAATTTTTATGGATTATATTTAATTTTTTATTTTTTAAATTATATTTAAATTTTTATTTTTTAAATTATATATATATTTCAATTATTTGATCCTATACTTTCATTGTTCCAAAAATGAGTATTATAAATTTTTATTTAAAAAATTAATAATATAAATTTAAAATTAATTACTATTAATTTATGTGAATATAAAATAGAAATATAAACATTATTTTCCTTTATAATAAACATCATATTTAATAATAAAATAAATTGTTCTCAATTTGATTTAATACTAAAACAATGCTTTTTTTAATATTTTAATATTCGTTCATACTACACAATATCGACCATGTTAGGATAGCTGTTAAAGTCATTTGGATTTATGGTATACAATAAATAACTTTTAAAATAATAAAAACATAAAAAAACGCATAGTTAAAGTTTTTTAAAAAGTTAAAATTATTGTAAAATTATGCGAAATAATTTAAGGCTCACATATTTTCTCGCGCGTTTTCTACGAAAAGAAGATGGAGTTAAACGAGGACAAAAGGCCCGCTACAATAATTTAACACTGACATGATTTCTCACGCGTTTTCTGCAAGCTGGAAGCTTTATGCTACGAAGACAAAATTGGCCCAGACGAGGACAAAAGACCCAGTTCACGTGCCTCTCTCGAAATTGAGGAGATAATTTATTTTCTCGCGCGTTTTCTGCAAGCTGGAAGCTTTATGTTTGTCTACGAAGACAGAATGGCCCATAAATTTTAATAATTAAAAACAAGTTAAAAAAGATTAAATTTTAATAATTAAAAACAAGTTACAAAGATTAAATTTATATTGGGGAAGTGAAATATTTATTAAATTTACATTGGGGAAGTGAAGGTAGCAATAAGACTTCAAAGTTTTTGGTCAAAAAGATTTTAGATAAATAAGATTTAAAATTTAAAATTATTCATTATTTTTTAAAACTTTAGATAAATGTGTGTATATTTTATAGTCAACCATGAACTAATAAAAAGTCAAACCTAACTCAACACTATATACCAGGCCTATCCGCAAGTATAATAAGAATACCATAAGATATTATCAAGATCTATAACCACTATAGCAAAAATAATTGTTTTATAAAAGTAAGTCAAGATTGTCTGTTGTTAACTTTTCACTAAATTGTGAGTGAATCTTAACACTATGTAAGTTAATAGAATGTCAGTTTTAGGGTTGTATTCCCAATTTGCCCTTATATTTATGGTATTTAACAATTTTTGAGGATATTGAAAATCAAATCTTGAGATATATGCACGCATGCAAGCAATTATGTTGACATTGACCTTAGTGTCTTTAGGACATTGAGGTGTTGGATATGTTTTTTTCTAGGATATTTACAAGCTACTTGCCCACATGCTCAAGCTCATCCTCCTAGGAAAAAAGAACCAAATCAAAACCAAAGAGCTAAAATTTTCTTGAGGAATCAAGTTTGGTTACTAACCTTGATCAAAATAAAATCAATGAGAACCCACAAGTGCTAATAGGAGAATCCATTATTTTCTCACAATGATGTCAATGAGGACCCACAAGTGCCAATAGGGGAATCCATTATTTTCTCACGGGTTAAAGTAAAAGAAATAGATATACGACATTCTTCATCAATGAAAGGTGTGGTAGTCTAAAGTGATACATCAAATTCAAATAAAAAATTTGGTTTTTTTAATAAATATGATCTACTTTTAGATTCACATTTAGATATTATGACTCTTTAGATAAATATTTTATAAAGAAAAAGAAATCAATTATAAAGAAAAAAATATTTATAGTCAAACTAATATGCATATGTATTTTACTTCAGGTAAGAAGTTCAGATATTAAACAAAAAATATAAAGAAAACTAACAAATTAAGTCACTTAATATTAGAATTAGATGTCATATTTAAATGAGAAATTACTTTCTCCTATAGAGATCCCACTAAACTCTTACTACTTGTCTAAAGAGATCTAACAAAGTATGTCACTTCATATTAGAATTTGATGTGATATTTAAATGGAAAAATGCTTTGTCTTATAAAGATCCCACTAGATTTAAATGGAAAATTGTTTTGTCTTATAGAGATTTCGCTATACTCTTACTACTTGTTTAAAGATATCTAACAAATCAAGTCACTTCATATTAGAATTGGATGTTATATTTAAATGGGAAATTGCTTTGTCTTTTATCGAAATGAAGCAACTTACATGCTTTGTATTCCCATCAAATGAAGCAACTTTTACTTGTTGAGGTTTAGATATGTAAACTTTTTAAAATGATATTTCTATTTCTTTTCTTTTCCTTTCTTTTCCACTATCTCATCATTGAAATGAAATGGGTAACTTCCAACATAGTGTCATTTAGTTTAGTTGATATACATAATAAGATTCATCAATTGCAGTAATGCATTTTTTAAGGAAATCATTCCAAAATATTGAATATAATATTGGATTATAAGAGGTGTGTCAATTCTTATTATGGCATTTGTTCTTAATCTTATTTGAGAGATTCTTATACTTAATAGATAAGACTATTAATATCATAATTTTATCTACCTAGGTCAATGCAACGATACACCCATTTGTGTCTATCATTCTCAACTTAGAATGCCCCATCGCTCATAAAACACAATTTATAGAAATGAATTACATCGGGCCCGAAGCCTCCATCTTAATTAATCATTGCTATGCTTTTTTGTTATTATTGAAAGCCTTGGATAAACACAATTTAACGATTAAAAGAGAAACCATTATGGTTGGAAATTTGTATATTTTCATTGAACCAAAATTTCTAATTTGACATTTAGATCATCATTAACATCATCCTCAATTTCCTTCAACAATGCCTTATTCATTAGTTCCTACTCATGAATTGACACACTTATGAAGCACTTGAGCTTAACCCAAAAATACCTCTATTGAGTGTCTTTGAAATCCCCTCTTAAGTCGTCAATCAAGTTCAAAATTTTGATAAATGTTGGAGGGAGGTCTTAAAAGTTAGGAATCCTTACCCCTTTTGGGAGGATTTTTTGAAACTTCAAGTTAACTTGATTCTAGTGGATTCATCATTAAATCTTATATCCAATGACATGTAATTTTTCTACTTTGGTATTTAAATTAAAATTTTATTTATTTTGTTCTAAACTTTTTGATAGATTTTTATCCCACAATTGTAAAAGTCTCAAGAGAAAAATCAATAGTGTAAAAGTTACATAACCAAAACATTAGAAAAAGATATTTGAGACACATGTATGTTTACTCTTGAAAATTGTATTTATATTTCTTAGATTTACTTAAATGAGAGAAAAAAAATTGTTCCAAACAGAATGACTTATAATATGTGATTCAAATATTAATTAGACAACTTTGAAAAATAATGGAAAATGTAATTAATAAAAATAAGAAATAAGAAATGTGGGATAAAATTCATTTTCTTAATGTTTTCTAAAATTACAAAGAAAAATATATAATATTTTTTTGACACATTTAATGGAATTAATAACTTTCGAAAATATGTCATTAGAAAAAAAAATTGGATAATTCTCTACAAATTGTCTTTTTTCTTGTCCAAAAAAAATCGCAAAGATTATATAATTTTAAAGGGTTTCCATTTTAAAAATATGAAAAAAATAAAATTATAATACCACATTTCAATAAAATATGAAACACACCTTCATTGATTCACCCTTGTATGGGGCTGAGGTCTCATAAAGAGGCTTATGCACAATAATATCATCACATAATGTTTTAATGAGGATATAATCATGATGTCTTATCTTTAACATCTATATCTTAGCTTAAGCATATTGATCCAGAAAAGATTTCTTTATGGAAGTATTCCATAATCATATAGAAGTTTGACCAAAATCAATTTTTTAAGTTTTTAGGTTGAAAATAATCATAAGAGCTTATTCCTTTAGAGCCATAATATAAGCTTCACCAAACACATGTTTTTGGGTTGAAAAGAATCATATAGAGCTTATTCCTTTAGATCCATTAAAGCTCTCCATTAAAGCCCCGATTTGATTTGATGTGTGGGTACGCATAGCTACTACAGTTTGTTCGGTTGATTGATTTTCTCCCACAGTGGCAAATTGTTGATTGATGTGTAGTCACTAGTCATTGCACTTACGAAGATTTTAATGATGGTTGGCATTGGTTACGAATGTTGGGTGTTGTTCACACATGTCGCGTTCTTTAAATGATGTTTTGCAAAGTAAATTATTAGGCGGGGTAACTGTGGCCTTCTTTGGGGAAAAATGATTATTGGATTGGATATATCTACTGCATCTTTTTCTTTTTTGGTTGAATAAGCCAGAGTATGCGCAACATGGTCAATCATGAGTGACTAAATCAATAGATCAGAACAATATACTGAGTTATATCATTATTGTATGTTTGTTGTGTATGTTACACTGTGGGATTTTGTCAGTCCCACACCGTGTGTAGTATGGACGACCTGTCTTCATACTCATTGATACCCACTGAGTTTTAGGTGCATTATTTATTGCAGTTGACCATTGTTGATGAAAATCGTGTTGGGTAGGTGGATCAACTTTTATGTCACCTTGGATTGTTTGTTTACAAGGGTAGAACTACATTCCCTGGGAAAACTAATCCTGCATAGCTTGTGTCTAATTTATGGTTGTTGGTTGTATAATGAGTTGTCATTTTCAAGCGTGTAGATTTGATCTTTTACTATATATATATATATATATATATATATATATATATATATATATATATATGAGAACGAATATCATTGAAAATTTTGATGGGCTCTATTGCAGCAATAGTGACTTCATTGTTATTTTGAAAACATGACTGTGGAGTATAGTCGTGGACTAAAGAAATGACTGGACAGTGGTTGATTTTGATAGTAATCGATTGGAAATGGCGACTGTTTGTAAATTGTTATAAAATGAAGATTGTAGCAAAAGTGCCTCTTACAAATCGTATGGAAACTTACACTTTTTCAATAGCTCCATGTTAAAGTTTTGATAAATGAACAGTAAACTAGTTAGATATACATGAATTGTTATTTAGTCATATGATTGTCGATTGGATGGTACATCTAGTCTTACTGCAGAATATTTTATGGATCGCCTGAATAATTTCATGAACAATAATCGTTTTCTTACCCTTACATGATCTCACTTTCCGCCAATTACAAACCCTTCATGTATCCCATATCCTTCTTTCACTCCCTGTTCTAAAATTGATTACAACCAAGGCAATTTCTGTGTTGAGATAGATGAAAGTGGCAGTGTTTTGGGTGGATTGTAGGGATGTTTTATTGGCTTGTTTTACAGTTGATTGTTGTCATCATTGAGCAATAACCATGTTTTGTTTCCCCCATTATATCATATTTTCACTCAATACAACCCCCTCACATGTCCGAGAACGATGTTTCACCCCCTACTCGTTGATTAACAGTAAAGCAATTTGTATGGATTGGATTGCATGAGTCTAATATATTGCTGAGCCAAAATCCATTTCGTATTTTAAAAGAGTTGTCATGTATGGTTAAATAAAAGATCATTTTCTAATCAATCATGTATGCAGGGAGGCACTATTCAAATAAAAGGCTAAAAACAGAGGCCTATCACGCCTCTGTCAAAAAGAAGGACTAGAGGTTAGAAGCAAAAGCATGCTAAGGTCTTATCTTTGAGTTTATGTTGAGACAGTTCAGTTTTCATTCATTCATATATTCATCACAACCTAATTCTCTTTTGTGATAGCAAGGTCTTATTGTAGACAACAATATTCAGGGTTCAATCAAATCATTCAGAAACTTTTTTTTCAGAGGTGTTGATCTATCTTTAATAGTCTGTGTAGACTTGTCTGTTTATGAATTAATTTTCATGACTAATAAAGGCTATTGTGAAGAGTCGAGTGGGTAGCAATCTGTGGCAAGTTGATCGATATTTTAGAGTTCATTTTTGGTTTTCTGTCAGAGGTCCTTTTGTATGTTTCATCGGGGACGTCTAAGTTTGACTTTGGTCCAATATTTTTGTATGACATTTTGTAAAGAAATGACTCTTTGGTGAATTGGAATGAAATAAAGGATTTCTTTATGTCTCAATTGTCTTGATTATCATCTTAGTGTCTTTTCTTCTGTTCTTACATTTATTTCAGCAACTATTGTGTTCAGAAAATTACATAAAAAATGAATTTCCAGCAAGCTTTTTGTTGATAAAAGACTAGCCTAAGCACTCGTAATTAATTCTTGTGAGTTAGGACATTATTTTTGTTGGCTATAAACTTAGGGTGATATTCCCGTCTACTTTTTTTTAGCCAAGTAAAGTCTGAAAATGCTTGAGTAAGATCAATCCATATATTTTCCTCAACATTTATTTGGTAACCATACTAGGGAGATCTTCGATATCTCTCTGGTTAAATTTTTATACTCGATTTTTCATCGATACATCTTTCTTTTTTGAATTTGATTCTTTGATTATTTTGCTATTAATGATTGTTCCTATTGCAAGGAAACCCAATATTGAGCCCGGTCTTCAAGACCATACCAGCATTACTTTGAACCTGTTTAACACCATTCTAGACACTGTCAATACCCGTGCCTAACTTAACCATTCTTGGGCAACAATTGAACGAGATATTTGTGCTCAAGAATGATTGGAGGCTAGATGTAGATAGCCTAGAAATCAGCAGTAACATTTTGTTTCTTCAGTTTTGGCCTTTCTTTCATGTCCTTTGATTCTCGTGCTTCTAGAGGAAGAAGAGGCTTGTCACCCGAAATTAGTCCTATTTTTGAAATAGGAAGGAGAAACGTTGTGTTATCTACCCAACAAAGTGCTCTAAGGAGAAATTTATCTAATTCATTGAGCTCGTCCTTCTTTCCCTCATCTATCATCCACAAGATGTCATATAGTGGTGGATATGGTGGCACTGGAAGTGCTCCATCTTTCCAATATTCATCGTCATCGGTGATTGGTAGCTTGTATAGCCACCATATCCCTGTCCAATCTACTACAAATCCCACCAAAGTCATTAAAAAGTATGGGATTTTTGAGTTCGAAGAGGATGCCACAACTACACCATGGCATGTGTCCTCTCCTCTTAACCTAGCACCTGATGCTTGCCCACTTCCGAAGTTTAAAGAGCACCTGCCTCAGTTTTCAGGGAATAACATTGTCAGTACCAATGAACACCTAGTGGCATTTTCCAATGTTTGTCATAACATAGGGGCTAACGGAAATGACACTTGCATGCACTTGTTTGTCAATTACTTGGAAGGAAAGGTTGGGGCTGAATTCTTTGACCTTCCTCTTAAGATCTTGTCTACTTGGGAGGATTTAATCTATTGGTTTCGATCCACTTATGGGCAATCCAAAAGCCCTGCCGAGAAGTTAAGGGAATACAATAATGTTACCTACAAGGAAGGTGAGACCATCAAGTCATTCAACTTGCGTTTCCCCAAGTTGTACAACCAAATCCTTGAACTTATCCGCCCTTAGAACAAAGCCACCTTCATGCATTACTACAATGCATTTCCTTCTCCTTGTCGTCAAAGGCTTGAGGAAAAGGCCATTGATAATCTTAGTTTCACTCTACATACCTGTTTGGAGTATGAAGAACAGCTGGAAAGAACTAATCTTCCCCAGGGAGAATTGATTAGGAAAACAGATATGTTCACTCTCCTACAACTAGTGCAAGATATGAATAATCGTATGATAGCATTTGAGCAGAGGGGTACTGTCTCCCCTCTCACTCCTGGAGCTTCATCCTCTTCTACCGCTCCATTTAAAAATCTGATTGGAAACAATTTTCAACCCAAAGCTATCCTGCCTAAGAATTGGTGTAACTTTTGCGAGGAACACCATGAAGAAACCACGTGTGAGGTAAAGAAGAGTGTTAGTGATAAGATATTTGGTAAAATAACAGAATCTACTATCATTGTCCTAGATTTTTCTGAGCCAGAAGATGTCATGGTCATCAATACTAGGAACAAAGCCTATGCCCCCAAAGACAAATTTGACCCCCCTCACTGTTTTTCTAGCCCGAGTTCATCCTCAACCACTATTGTGCCCCAGGTTCCTAAAATTCCTGAGAGTCAAGGAATCCCTCCTCCTCCCCCCTCTTCCAAATAAAATATCATAAATAAATTGGCCAACATCAAAGAAGATGTAACCCTCCTAGACATGGTTGTCGTCCCTGAACAACAGATTCATATGAAACAATTCATGGATGGAAAATCTTCTGTTGTAGCCAATATTTACGAAGAGGTAAGCAAAGAGGATTCTTCTATAAATAAAGTAGGTGTACATAGCTTTAGATACCCTCTAAAAAATCCCCCTTTTATATTTCCGTAAAAATCATGGATAAAATTGCCCATTGTTGCCTCATTGATGGTGGTTCCGGCCCAAATGTGATGTCAAAGATTATTATGGAAGAGCTAGGATTTTCTTGTACAGATGAAAATGCCAGAAGCATGCTCTCCTATAATAGTCTACAACAAAAGACCATAGGTGATATTAAAGATGTGACTTTGGTTTTTTGTGCTCACCCCGAAATAAGGACAACCCTCGACATTCAAGTAATTGATATGCTTGTAAGAAATTACTCAATTATTTTAGGAAGGGATTGGAAAGCATTAATGGGTGGATACCTCTCGCTCGACGAGACACACTTATCCATTCCTCAGAATGATAAAAACATTATATTCCTCGAAGAAGGAAGGATATCCCCTTACATAGAGAGTGTCCCACAACCTAATGTAAACTATCTCAAAGAGGACCTAGGAGTGTATTCCATCTTTGATGAAGAGGATAATATTCCTTTGGAGCAAATCAATTTAGATGATGGTATGTGGCACATGCACTTTGATGGTTCTTTCTCTAATGAAGGTAATGGAGTTGGTATTGTCATGATCTCTCCTATAGAAAAAATCCATAACTTTTCTTATAGGTTGGAATTTGCTTGCACAAAAAATGTCACTGAATTCGAAGCCCTATTATTAGGCATTGAAAACGCCTACAATCTTGGTTGTGGTCACCTTTCAGTTTTTGGAGATTCCGAAATTGTTGTCAACCTTGTACGTAAGATTTATTCCCCTAGCAACAAGTTGATGAAACAATACACCCAAATTGTTCGGGCTCTTATCTCGAACCAAATGTCTTTCAATATCACTCACGTGAAGAGGGAACTAAACTCAATGGTTGATTGGTTATTTTTTTTTGCAGCTTCTCCTACTCGACAACTTCTACCACACAGACCTAATTGTAGCTTTCAATCCCTATATCATCCACATATTCCCAACAATGTAGAGTCTTGTCAAGTCTTCCCTAACGACAAGAGCATTTGTGCTTTTATCCAAAATGAACCTTTTAAGCCTAGGGAAATTATATCCATGGAAGATAACATGATTCCTAAAGGCTTGACTCCTATAGAGAGTTCATTTTCTTTGAGTGATGTAGGAAACAAGGAGAAACAAAAGGAAGAAGAGTTGAAAAGGAAGCTGGGTGAGACCATCTCCTTGAACATTGGGACTTTCGAGACTCCAGAGAAAGTGAAAATAAGTACAAAATGTTCGTCAGGTTTCTTGGTGAATTTAGAAACGTTTTTGCTTGGTCTTATGAGGATATTCGTGGTTTTGACCCTGGCCTTATACAACACGCCATCCCCATTCAGGAAGGTGTAAAACCAGGTAGGAAAAAACCAAGACCTATAAACCCTACGCTAGAAGAAACTATTTGAAAGGAGTTCGAAAAACATTTGAAGGATGGAATTATCTTTCCAGTCAAGTATTCTGAATGGGTCTCAAATCTAGTCCCTGTTCGAAAAACAACTGGTCATATTATATTATGCGTTGATTTTTGTGCATTAAATCGAGCTAGTATAAAGGACCACTTCCCTCTTCCCAACATGGAAATGATTTTGCAGCAAGTTGCAGGGTCACAAATGATGTCCTTACTTGACAGGTCTTCTGGTTACAATCAAATCAAGGTAAAAAGGGAAAATAAATATAAAACCACCTTTATTACTCATTGGGGTACCTTTGCTTATGAACTTATGCCATTTGGTTTATCTAATGCAGGTGCCACTTTTCAAAGAGCTATGCAATTAGATTTTGACAATTTGATCGGTAAGATCATTTAGATCTACCTTGATGACTTAACAGTTTACTCTAAAATCCGATCGGATCATTTTGGCGATCTAAGAAAGGTTGTAATGGCTCTAAACTAATTTAAACAACCATTGAATTACAACACTACAGTAAAATTTAAAAGTTACTTAATCTGGCACATTCGCAATCTATTTTTCATAGTAATAAAATTCAATAACAATTTTTTTTCAAAACAATGCATAAATTTTAACGAAATACCTTAACTCTGATGCTATCTGCAGCTTGCTTCCTTAGCTTGCTTCTTTAGGACACCACCCAAAACCGACCTCCCTTCCGACTAGTTAGTGCCTAGCCCTAGGATATCAACGGATATCCTAGCCCACCGAGCCCACAACCTCTAGAAACCCCCCGGTGCACTGTAAATTCCACTTTGTCTATGCCACTCACAAAATTCCTCCCTCTGTCCAATACTCCCCAGCTCTCCCAAAATCCCTTCTCCACTCTCGTAGAATGCCCCCCTCTCAACTCCTTTCCTCCCCCTTATTCCTCCTTCACCGCCTCCCCTACATTAACTCCTACCTAACTCTTTATTACACCTTATCCCCTTGCCGTTAATACCCTTATCCCTCCTTTATCACTTATCCTAATGTATTGAATACATTATCCCTTGTGGGATACGTAACCCAATTTAATATTATATCATATTATCCACCATTAATTTAATACTTTATTAATTAATGAATTAATTAATAATTAAATCAATCATTAACCCTCATGAACCACTATTTAATAATAATCTTTTAGAAATGTTATTTTAAGACATAAATACAATTTAGCTAATCTTTTAGGATTATATTATTAACTTAATTATACTTAATAATCAAGGGTCGTTACAAAGGTTCTCATGCGATGTAGGAAATTTGAAATTTCCCTAAATCCTTCCAAGTCCATTTTTGGTGTTACCGAGGGCAAGCTCCTTGGAGATATTGTCTTCGATTAAGGAATAAGTATTGATCCTGAAAGAATCATTGTTATCCTTAACCTTCCTTCTCCTACTTCCAAGAAAGAGGTTCAAGCCTTTATGCGAGTTATTAACTTCGTCCATAGGTTTGTTCCATATTTTGCAGTGATGGTCAAGCTAATCCATAATCTTCTTAAACATGACCATTTGTTTTCCTGGACTGATGAGATTGGAAATGATTTTGAAGGGATTAAGAAAGAAATCAGATCCGCACCAGTTTTGGAAAAGCTAGATTTTGAGAAGGAGTTCACTATTTATACTAATTCCACTGAGGAGGCAGTTTTTGTTGTCCTTACGCAAGATGATGGTCAAGGAAATGAAAAACATGTGGCTTACATGAGTCAAAGTTTGTCTGATGATGAATTTAAATACTCTTTTATTGAGAATCGCGTTTTTTCTCTTGTTAAGGCCATTGAAAATTTTCTCCACTACATCTTAGGTAAGCATATATTGGTAAACGTCCCTTTACTAGCTATTAAGGTTTTTCTCTCACAGATTTATCTTTCAAGGAAACTTGCACATTGGCTTTCCAAGATTTAGGAGCATGATTTCAATATCGTGAATTCTTCCACTATCAAGGGACATGACCTAGCCCTTCACTTAGCTCAGCATGCTGAGAATGGTGAAGATATTGAGGAAGAATATAGTTCCCTTTCATCCCTCTTTTACATTAACGATCAGACCCTCCCTGTGTCTTAACATCCTTGGTACAAAAATTTGGTTTATTATTTACAGAACCAGAGATGTCCAGACAACTTAGACACTCATCAAAGGAGAATACTTCATCTTGAATCTACAAGATATGTCATTATAGGAGACTTGTTATTTAGAACATCTAATGATGGTGTTTTACTTCGCTGTGTAAACAATGAAGATGCACATAAATTGTTGCAGGAAGCCCACGACTCTTCAAGTTCTGTCATTCATGTAGGTGGTCATTTTTTTGCAAAGACCACTTCTTTCAAGATTATTAGAAAGGGATATTATTGGCCTTCGATCTTTCGCGACTCTTATGTGTTTTTGAGGTCCTGTGACAAATGCCAAAAAATTGTTGGGAAAGAACGCCTTTCATCCATGCCATTACAACGTGTCCTACCAGATTTTCCCTTTTCAAACTGGGGATTGGATTTTATTGGTCCTATTAACCCTCCTTCTTCAGTTGGGAAATTTTTTATCTTGACAACCACAGACTATTTTACAAAATGGGCTGAAGTTGTCCCACTCAAACATTCCACAGACGATCAGGTAATTTCTTTCCTTGAAAATAATATTTTTTCCAGATTCGGTCTTCCATTGGAAATTATTACAGACAACGGTCCTGCTTTCATTTATGCTAAGCTAACTTAGTTTCTAAACAAGTTGGGGGTTAAACACTTCACATCATTATCTTATTAGCCCCTAGGAAATGGGCAAGCCGATTCCACCAATACAAATCTGGTGAAGATTTTCAAAAGTCTCATCGAGGATAAACCTCACCAGTGGTATACTCTCCTCACTTATGCCCTCTGGGAAGATCGAACTATCGCCAAAGTAAGTATTGGTTGTATCCCTTTTAAACTGGTTTATGGTCAAGAATTCCTCCTGCCAACCGAGTTGGAGCTTTCTTCCTTAAGTTTGATGCTACAGACCAAAGAATTAAATTATTCAAATGTTTCACAAAGAGTAAATGCATTACTAGCTTTGGAAGAACAAAGGATGTTTTCTTTGGATAATATTGAAAGGAGACAGCAGATCGTTAGGAAATATTTCAACAAGAGTATCAAAACTGTCAAGTTTAAGGTCAATAAAAAAGTTCTACTATGGGATTCGGCTCACGCTGATAAGGGAAGACATCCAAAATTTCAGAAATTATGGTTGGGTCCTTACAAAATCGCATTTGTCTTAGGTACAAATTCTTACATTCTAAAAGATTTGTAGGAGAGATTTTTTTCCTACAGCACTAACGGTTCTCACTTAAAGCATTACATGGAACCAACATGAAAAGCTCTACGTTGTCTGGATTTCCTGTATTTTAGTAGTCTAGCTTTGTTTTTAGGTTTTTCATTTTTTTTTTTCTGCTTATAGTAGTTGTTTTTTGTTTTAAGTATTTCCTACTGCCTTTACTTTTCTGTCACATTATTTCTATCATTTTTGTTGATTATGGTTGGTTTTCATTGATGTCAACCCTTGAAGAAAGACCCGTAGCATAAAGGTTTGGGTAATGGACCCAATAGGGTTTGATGTAAATATGACTCATTATTGTTTTGTCATGATTGATAAGAAGTAAATATGGATGAACTCCAAAGTGGTCCCCTTATGGTGAAAGCCCTCACGGGAAGACGCTTTGTTGAGTAAGAGAACGCATGCTTAATTGTGGAATAATGAGATGAAGGAAAGTGAATTTATCAGGGAAAATATCCTAGATGGATAGTTCTTGTCATGTCATTTATGGTGGTATGTGGAACGTCACATAATTCCTCATGGTTAGAGAGTTATGGCCATGAGAAGTTGGAGACCCCAGGTTTGGGTAATGGACCCAAGTTTGTTTGATGGGTAACGGTATGAGTTATGATATA
>ML777976.1:141503-216900 GCA_009831015.1 Picea engelmannii
TGATGACAGGTTAAGCCAGAAATTTGCAAAAGACATGCATAGTGAATTTGAAATGTCATTACTTGGAGAACTATCCTTCTTTCTGGGACTTCAGATACATCAAAGCAACCAAGGAATTTTTATTTCTCAAACCAAGTATATCATAGAAATGCTAAAGACGTTCGGAATGGAAGATTTCAAACCAGTTATCACTCCCATGCAAGCCGGTTGTAAGTTGAACAAAGATGATTATTCAAAGTCTACAGATCAGAGGCAATATAGGTCAATGATTGACAGCCTACTATATGTGACAACATCTAGACCAGATGTAATGCAGGCAGTTGGATAGGTGGCACGATTTCAAGCAGCACCAAAGGAATCACATGTATTAGCAGTAAAAAGAATCTTCAGATATCTCAAAGGAACATAAGAGTTTGGATTATGGTATCCAAAAGGAAAAGATCTATCACTTATTGCCTACACAGATGTAGATTGGGCAGGTTATATTGATGACCGATGAAGCACCAGTGGAGCAACGTTCTACTTAGGTGAGTGTTTGGTATCATGGCTAAGCAAGAAATAATCATCAGTATCTCTATCTACAGCCGAGGCAGAGTATATTGCAGCATTAACACGTTGTACACAGGTTCTTTGGATGAAACAAACTTTGACAGATATATAGGTTGAGTATGATGAGCCCATTACAATATATTGTGATAATACAAGTGCCATCAGTATCTCAAAAAACACGATGATGCACTCCAAGACTAAGCACATTCCAATCAAGTATCACTTTCTACGGGAACAGGTTGCAGAAAAGAACATCAGAGTTGAGTATGTGGGCACAAAAGAACAAGTGGCAGACATCTTTACAAAACCACTTCCACTGGAAGCCTTTGAATATCTTCGCCAAAGACTTGGAGTTATTTCTAC
Source organism: Picea engelmannii (assembly GCA_009831015.1). Classification (NCBI taxonomy): domain Eukaryota; kingdom Viridiplantae; phylum Streptophyta; class Pinopsida; order Pinales; family Pinaceae; genus Picea; species Picea engelmannii. Next base: position 142,416 of record ML777976.1, read on the forward strand.
TCCAAAAATGAATGTTTTTTGAACGCTTATCTTATATGTCTTGGATGTACACGAGGAAGCATCATAAGAGAACAGTCTGTCAGAGGGAGCAACCTCGGATGGAAAGATACATTTTCCATTGATGACAAAGGGGGAGAGATTTATTATATGCAGAGGATAGAGGCATGGTTCCAGGAGGATCAAATTTATTAGATGCAGAGGACAGAGGCATGGTTTCAGGGGGAGCATGAGTGATATGATTTAAGTGTTGCATCAGAGTGTTGTCATTAATGCCAAAAGGGGAGATTGTTGATTAGGGTTGGTTGTCATTGATGTCAACCCTTGAAGAAAGACCCGTAGCATAAAGGTTTGGGTAATAGACCCAATAGTGTTTGATGTAAATATGAATCATTATTTTTTTGTCATGGTTGATAAGAAGTAAATATGGATGAACTCTAAAGTGGTCCCCTTATGGTGAAAGCCCTCATGGGAAGATGCTTTGTGGAGTAAGAGAACCCATGCTTAATTGTGGAATAATGAGATGAAGTAAAGTGAATTTGTCAGGGAAAATATCCTAGATGGATAGCTCTTGTCATGTCATTTCTAGTGGTATGTGGAACATCACATAATTCCTCATGGTTAGAGAGTTATGGCCATGAAAAGTTGGAGACCCCAGGTTTGGGTAATGGACCCAAGTTTGTTTGATGGGTTACGGTATGAGTTATGATATGTTTTATGATAATACTATCCTATATGGATATTACATGTCATGCCATTTCTGGTGGTATGTATAATGTCACATAACTCCTCACGATTTGAGAGTTATGGCCTTACGAAGTTGGAGGACCATCATATGTCATCTAAAAGCCCCAAAAGGTCAAAGTAATCTAAGTGGTTTAAGATATTTTAAAAGGTAAATAATAAAGTGAAGTGATGAGTGTATTATAATTCAAAGTGAATACAAAATAAATTATTTCAATAATAATTTTAATGGAGAAATTAGAAGTGGAACCAACCCTAAAATAAGGAAAGTGGGGCCAAGTGACCTAGAAGATGTTTTTAAGGAAGCTACTTGGAGAGTATAAATAAGAGGCAAGGCTTTCTCATTTGAATCACACTTGAGAATATTGAATATCTATAGGTGTCTGAGGTATACAAATAATATCTAAGCCTAAATTATGAGGAAAGTGAAGAAACGAAGGCCGAAATGCAAGGAAGGATAAATTCTTTTGATGGTGCTTTCTAAGGTATGTTATTTTCAGGTCATCTTACCATTTTCGCTATAACTTTTTTTTCTATAATGATTTAGATCCTGAAATTGCTATGCAAGTGAGAAAACCTATCCAAGTATCTGTGGTTAACAATTAATCTTGTGGGTCGTTGTATTTTGGGAGTTACACTTTGTGGAAAATAGGGTTTGTGGCCAATCCTGAAATTAGTCAAAATTAGGTGTTTCGGGTAAAAATGCCATAACTTCTTCATAATAGATCCAAATTCAGTGAGAAAATTTTGTATGGTTAGGATACATTATGTAGTATGTTGTGTAATAGTTTCAGATCATTTCATCAAATATTTTGTGCGGGGCACACTCTACAAGGTCGCTCTCTAGAATAAGCCAAAATTCAGCAAGGTATGCCATTTTTGCTATAACGCCTTTTCTGAAAGGTTCCAAGTAGTGCCACTTGGAGGAATTGCATAAACCACACTGAAGAACATTGTGTATCAGTTTCATATCTTTATACATTACAGGTTCAAATTTATGATTACTTCAACTTAGGGTTGTTGACTAATCCAAAACGAGGCATGTGAGACTAAAGAAAAGTTTGATGAAAATGCTAGTCTCTTGTTTTTAAAGTTAAGGAAGGTTTGAAGGAATGTGATCGTATACACCAGGTCTATTACAGAGCTACAAATTAGATTTGGATGATGAAATTGATGCGGGCTTTTGGTTGTGGCACATGTTGTGTACATGGTTGAGACAAGTAGTTGATGAGTTGACACATATATGAAGTGTATAGTTGATGATGTGGGTACATATTGATGATTCATATTTGATGAGTAGTTGACACATGATTGGAACATATTGACGATTGGTACATATTGGTGATTAGTTGACACATGTTGGTACATATTGATGATTGGTACATATTGATGAGTAGTTGGCACATGTTGGTACATATTGATGATTCATATTTGATGAGTAGTTGACACATGATGCACTTGTTTATGGTACAGGTTGATTATAGGTTGGTGCATGGTTGATGCACTTGTTTATGGTACATGTTGATTACAGGTTGATGCATGGTTCAAATTTATTGGTACAAGTTTACAGCGGTATATCTCACAGTGATAGTGTGATAGTGGTTCCATCATTCTACTTCTACTTCAGGGTGGCAGGACGGGGCAAGGACAGGTGGTTGTAGACACCTTCCGGTTGTAGCTGGAGAACATTGGGGGTTGTAGCCTCCTTTTGATTGTAGCTAGAGATTTGAGGATTTGGAGCTTCCCTTAGGTTGTATCCTGAGAAACTAGGGGGTTGGAGCCTCCTTCCAGTTGCAGCTGGAAAACAAAGGAAGTTGGTGCTTCCAATGAATGTAATTCTTCAAGACATATAAGAAAAAGCATTCTGTGGTTTTCTCCTGATTTGGGTTTCGACGTAAAACACTTGTGTATTGTGTATGTGTGTGATTGTTTATTTATTACTGCTCATTATTGGATAATAATTCTACATTGATATAACATTTGAAGAAAAGGATTATAATTACGTTATTCCTGATTCACCCCCCCCTCTCAGTAATCCAACAGTTTTAATCTTTTGCAATTTCATTTTGTTGAGGTTGTTTTGGGTCATCGTTTAGTTTTGGTAGAGAATAAGATGTTGGATCATATTTGCCACAGTGACACTCCTGCAAGCATTGTTAGTCAATAAAAATCAAGCTTACACAGCTGTTATGATGTCATCTCTTAAGGACCCTTGAAATTGTCATATATTTCCACTGTTGTCTTAAAAAGAATTGGTTATCTCTCGCTTCTTCTCGCCATTTCTTCATCCATTGAGAGTTTAAGAGAAAATCTGGAAATTTTCCTCCTTAAAGGTTAAAGAACAGATTCTGGTAAATGGATTATGCATACAGTGGTAAAACCCCTCATACTTAACATTTTTCATAAGTTATTCCCAAATTCCCCATCATCTTTTCATTAAATTCGCTCACTTCCCCCTATTGCATAATCATTCAAGTTATGTCTTCTTAAGATTATTGTTCTGGTCTACGAAACCATGAGTAACGATTTCTAAATCTGTTAAAAATAAATTTCCATGTGGAGTCGCTAATTTGTTGACGATTGAAAAAGTCAACATACTTCGCCTATAAAGTATTGCTAAAGCCTATTATTATAAAATCTAAATAATACTAGTAGGTGGGACCCCCTTGTACTATTGACTATCAGGCCTAGTGTTATGCGACACTAATTTCGTGGCTGGCAATATCTTGTTTGATAGGATAATGGATCAGGCATTTTATACAGGGTTCCCTCGCTGTTTCAGGATCAAGTTATACCGAAACATTTCGGGGTATCATTGTTGATTTCTCTTAGATATAGGGCTTATGACACCTGCAACAAACACATGTTAGTAATAACAAATGAAAAAAGGATGAAAGAAGAAACTATCCTATGCTAACATGCTATACTATATGCATTGAAAAGATTTGGGGCAAATCCTAGGTAGTATAGGATAGCCATGAGAGTTATTAAGGTTGTATCTAATATAGTTGGTATGCATTTCTGCATAATAGAGATTGTAATATGTGATACAGTGGCACTCTTGGAAATTAAAGGTTGTTGTTGTAAGGTGGATGATTAGTTGGATTAATAGATGGTGTGTACAAAGACTTGAATGAGATTGGAGTAGGTAAGTGATGTACATTTATTTTACATCACCTTTACCCTTACCGATGGACAACACCATGGTCAGGCTATCTTCCAAACACTACCGCTGTGGTTATGTTCCGATTTATCAGCAAGGAGGAACCACTTAGCCAACTCGTGTTTAAAACATTTTATTACAGGTATGTTCTCTTTTTTGGCCCTTCATGAATCTACTCTGGTTATGAAATGGATTTTGGATCAAGTGTATTAGTTGTGCTCTCCTTAAGGATTGTGACTATGTAATGGTGATTGTGAATGAAACATTGATGATTCTCTTTGAAATAAAGTTGAAGTCATAACATTAATGGGTGCTATAAGTCACAAGAGATCTCTGTTATCCTTGATGGTTACTTGGAAGATCTTGTTGGTCTTACTGGGCTATTTTCGCGTTTTCGCATTGCTGTAATTAATTTGTGGGTTTTTATGGGTTTTATGGCTAAAGTATTAGTATCACCAAGCATCGTACATATGGGTAGTTGATTGATTTCACCACTAGGGTTCACGAAGTGGGTTTTTCCTTTTCTTAATCAACCCTGTCTTTACCGCACTGTGGTGGTTGTTTGATCGAAAAGCACGAGGGTTATACCCTACGCACATAAAATTACATTCGCCACACCAAGATTAGCTCTATTATTCCTGTGGTGGCTACCGAGCAAACCCTTAATTCCCCCAATCTGAAGTTCTGTAGAGAAGATTTTCGTGTCTGTCCAGTTGCAATGGGAAATTGTCGGTTGAATGTATGGTTGATTACTTTGAATATGGATTCACCCAGGTAGTCGTATGGCAGTCGTTTTGTTTTGGCATGTAGTTACTGCCTCCCTGATGAGAATGTCAAACCCTACATTGCATTCGCGGTTTCGAAGTACACAACCACCCTCCTTATGTTAATAACTCAGTATTGTTAATGAATAAGGCCTCTGCCCTAATTCGATTTGATGTGTGGGTACGCATAGCTACTAAAATTTGTTTGGTTGATTGATTTTCTCCCAAAATGGTGAATTGTTGATTGATGTGCAGTCACTAGTCATTGCACTTACGGAGATTTGAATGATGGTTGACATTGGTTACGAATGTTGGGTGTTGTTCACACATGTCGCATTCTGTGAATGATGTTTTGAAAAGTAAATTATTGGGCGGGGTAACTGTGTCCTTCTTTGGGGACAAATGATTATTGGACTGGATATATCTACTACATCTTTTTGTTTGTTGGTTGTGTTATCACTCCAAGAAACCCTTTGTGGTTGCTGACCAAAGGTGCTTGGTAACTTAAGAAATGAATATTTTGTATTTTGTGAATGTGGGTCAATGGGACAACTCAATATAGCTAATAGCATTCAAACATGAAAATGATAAACAAATAGACAGTGCTCTCAAAGATTGATTAATTAGCAGGCAGCTTTAAAGTGGGTGGAGAATAAATTGTAACTAAACCAGTGCAAAGAAGGGTCTAAGAGACAATCAAAGAATTATTATCAGGCTATGAGCTAAAAAATGGGATGACAGCCATTCAAAGCTTGACAAAACAGATAATAATGTAGAAGAAGGATGGAAAACTGATAATCAAAATCGAAAGGAACCTGTGATCTGTATTAACATAGAAAGTCTGAGTACAGTAGTCAATTAATCTATCCAAAATCGAACCCTTTATCAAACTGAGTTCCTAGGCTTTATAGCCTTTTCAAACAGTTTTCAGATCCTGAAAACATGGATCAAATCATGTAAAAATAGCAAGTCAAAATTCAGTTGCCAAATATGTGGGATAATCCCCAAGAATGAGGTCAATCCCAGATTTCATGATCTCTTTCTCTTGTTGACTGTTGGTGAAGTGAAGCACAACCTCCCAAGGCTGACTAGTGACTCTTCCAAGAGGAAAAATTCGAATTTGCTGAGGTGGCAGAATGTCTTGATTTTCTGTTCAACATAAATTGTCCATATCCTTTGAAATATCTTCTTTCCTCATAATATGTCAAAAATAACTGTTGTGCTGGACTTGATAATTCATGTGCCATGCATTGGAAAAGGTCCCAAACCTTTTCATATCAAAAATCCCTGATCTGTGCAAAAAATTATTCGAATTCTGGAAAAACAGACTTTCGGTGGTTGACTGGAACATTTCCTAGGTAATTTAACCACCGAAAGTCAGAATTTTCAGAAAAAAACTGCCTTTGGGAAAAATCAATTTTCTCAGCCATGGAATATCCGTTTCGCACGTTCCAATAGTCGATCGACATCTACAGATCGTAGGCTTTCCAATGGTACAATAATATTTGGATTTGAAACTAGGGAAGATAGTCAAAATGTCCCTACAAGATTAGGCATATTTCCTTCAAAAATGCTGGTGCGTTTTTTAGAGTTAACAGGTTGAATAAGCCTGAGTATGCACAGTCTGGTTAATCACGAGTGACTAAATGAATATCTCGGCTTGATATACCGAGTTATATCGTGATCGTATGTTTTTTGTGTATGTTACACTGTGGGATTTTGTCAGTTGTGCACTGTGTGTAGTATGGATGACTTGTTTTCATACTCAATGATACCCACTGATTTTTAAGTGTGTTATTTATTGTAGTTGACCACTGTCAATGAAAATTGTGTTGGGTAGGTGGCTCAGCTTTTAAGTCACCTTGGATTGTTTGTTTACAAGGGCATAACTACATTCCCTGGGAAAACTACTTCTGCATAGCTTATGTCTAATTGATGATTGTTGGTTGTATAATGAGTTGTCATTTTCAGGCGTGTAAATTTTATCTTTTACTAAATATATATATGAGAACGAATATCATTGCAAATTTTGATGGCCACTATTGCGGAAAAAGTGACTTCGTTGTTATTTTGAAAACATGACTGTTGAGTATAGTCATGGACTAAAGAAATGACTGGATAGTGGTTGATTTTGATAGTAACAGATTGGAAATGGGGATTGTTCGTAAATTGTTATAAAATGCAGATTGTAGCAACAATGCCTCTTACAAATCGTATGGAAACTTATTGTTTTTCAATAGCACCGTGTTAAAGTTTTGATAAATGAATAGTAAACTAGTTAGATGTACAGGAATTGTTATTTAGTCAAATGATTGTCAATTGGATGGTACATGTATTCTTACTGGAGAATAATTTATGGATCACTTGATTAATTTCATGAACAATAATCATTTTCTTCCCCTTCCATGATCTCACTTTCCGCCAATTACAAACCCTTCATGTATCCCATATCCTTATTTCACTCCCTATTCTGAAATTGATTACAACCAAGGGAACTTATGTGTTGAGATAGATGAAAGTGGCAGTGTTTTGGGTGGATTGCAGTGATGTTTTATTGGCTTGTTTTACAGTTGATTGTTGTTGTCATTGAGCAGTAACCATGTTTTTTTTCCCCCATTATATCATAGTTTTTCTCAATACAACCCCCTCACATATCTCAAAACCCTGTTTCACCCCCTGCTCATTGATTAAACAGTAAAGCAATTTGTATGGATTGGATTGCATGATTCTAATCTATTGTTGAGCCAAAATCCATTTCGTATTTGAAAAGAGTTGTCATGTATGGTTAAATAAAATATCATTTGCTAATCAATCATGTATGCAGAGAGGCATTATTCAAATAAAAGGCTAAAAACATAGGCCTATCATGCTTATGTCAAAAAGAAGGACTAGAGGATAGAAGAAGAAGCATGATAAGGTTTTCTCTTTGAGTTTATGTTGAGATAGTTCAGTTTTAATTCATTCCTATATACATCATAGCCTAATTATATTTTGTGATAGTAGCATCATATTGTAGACAACAATATTCAGGGTTGAATCAAATCATTCAGACACTTGTTTTTCAGAGGTGTTGATCTATCTTTGATAGTCTTTGTAGACTTGTCTGTTTATGAATTAATGTTCATGACTAATAAAGGCTATTGTGAAGAGTCGAGTGGGCAACAATCTGTGGCAAGTTCATCCATGTTTTAGAGTTTAGTTTTGGTTTTTTGTCAGAGTTCCTTTTGTATGTTTCATCGGGGATGTCTAAGTTTGACTTTGGTCCAAGATTTCTGTATGAGATTTTGTAAAGAAATGACTCTTTGGTGAATTGGAATGAAATAAAGGATTGATTTGTGTCTCAATTGTCCTGATTACCATCTTGGTGTCTTTTCTTTTGTTTTTACATTTATTTCAGCAACTGTTATGTTAAGAAATTTACATAAAAAATGAATTTCCAACAAGCTTTTTGTTGATAAAAGACTAGCCTAAGCACTCGTAATTAATACTTGTGAGTTAGGACATTATTTTTGTTGGCTATAAAATTAGGGTGATATTCCCGTCTACTTTTGTTTAGCCAAGTAAAGTATGAAAATGCTTGAGTAAGACCAATCCATATCTTTTCCTCTACACTTGTCAAATTCAAATGAATCTTGTTCAAAGTATTACAATTGGAGTACCATAGAACAAAAACCCCCCAACCTCTTATTGTAAATAGAGCTCTAACAAAGTATACATGGAATTTTGTATGTAACCAAATTTAATGTGCGCATAGATCGGTCAAGGAAGGACATGGAATTCGAATACATTTCGAGGTAAGATTCTTCCTTCATCTGATTACACCAACTTGCATAACCTGCAAAGGAAGTAAAATGAGGGTTTAGTAATTGTGCTAGCATTTTAATTTTTTGGAAATCAAACAATAGAATAAGCCAAGGACAAAACTTAGCTTGAGTTCTGAATTAGATCAATAGTTAGTGTTAACTTTGGCCTTCAATGCTTTGGGTGATTTTTGATGTTAGAAACTGGTTTCCCACGAATTACATACTCCCAAAGTGACATAACCTGTTGACGTCACTGTTGACTTGGCATTGGCTGAGTGGCTTCCACGTGTCACTTAGATTCGTGACTTACACATACCTGAAATGTCAATTTCATATTGACACTTGTCATCATCTGATTGTGCCACATGTCCTTGTTGACGTGGTCTGCTGACGTAGATCTCTTGTCGCAACACATATCCTCCTCCTAGATCTAACAACTGTGATCAATTCTATATCAATGGTCTAGATTCATTTCGGCCTTGGGGAATTTGGGTTATCCATTCCAAATTCTCAGTTATCCCAAAGTGAGATTCCCCAAATAAAACTCAAGCAATATGAATTCATGTAATGGTTCATCTTTGATGCAAAAAGCTCCAGGTGGTGGCACAATGTATTTAAACTTGGCGAAGAAGTTAGCTAGATCGAGGCTGCATTAAATTTGATCATGATCTATCTATATTGATGACCGGGGGGCATTGCAGATATCGAAGTTGCGCGGCCGATAATTCTACAGGGCGGTCCTGCAATCCAAACCATGGTTTCCGAGAAGGGGTACATGTCAGCATGGGAATAATGGTGGAACGATCGGTGGATTAATCCAAAACTGCTAACCCATGTCCCCGCAATTTGAAAAGTACTAAATGTGATGTGATGTTTTTAGTATTTATTAGTTCAAGCATGGAGACCGTGGGTCCCAATGGGCGCGTGCCACCTAATACCAAGATCTTCAGACTTGGTACTCTGAAGGAATCGTGTTCTAGTTGTGTTGAGTCAAGAACTCTTGGAGGACGTAGTTAATCTCAACCGTTGATCGGGAGAAGGTACGTGGAAATAGATACCACAATCTGAAGACTGAGCACTCTAGAAGGTTAGACAGTATGGACAACCCAGAACTTTTGAAGCCTAAAGTTCCATAATAAATCCCAATTGTCGGTTGTTGAGGAAGTGATGGACCATTGATCCACCCCACTTCGTGAAGTTCACCAATTCGATGTCTCGGAGAAATAAGGCAAGAAGTAGCAAGAGCTTATGAAGCCAATTTTCTGGAGCCCCAAAGCTCTCAAGGCTCTGGATAAGCACCTATATGATAGCATCGGGTCATAGCCCGTGGTCACATGCATTGAGGGATGGGGGAAAAGGGCTAGTGCCTGAAAACTGTGTTAAAGAAGGGAAAAGGGGTTAAGAAGGAAGCCCGAGGGTTTCATCTAGTTCGAACCTGCATCAAAGGCACTGAGGACCTAGGAAATTTTTGATAGGTTCCAACAAAGATATAAGATCCACTAGCTCAGATAAAAGATATCAACTGCACAAGGAATGCATCAGATAAAAAGCACGAGTTTTAAACGATCATAGCTTTTTGCTCAAAGCTCAGAATTGAGTAAGGAAGTAGTCATTGGAAAAATATAAGAAAGAGGATTCCATGTATTCATCCATATTTGAGGATTGAGAAACTTAGATCACAGGAAGTCAGAGAGTATATTTTTGGTGACCATAAAAGGAAAAGTTGTGCATATAATACCAAAATGGTATATCGTGGTTCTAACTAGCAAAAATTGTTGTACGTCCGTTTTTAGATGTAATGGTTACATTTAAAAAAAAATGATAGATAAATTTGGGTTACATTACAATCGTCTTAACCAAAAGTGGTTAGATGTTCCACCTTATTAGCTCTCAAAATATAATACAATCTAAAATAAAACATCTAACGAAGATATTGAGCATCTGTTGAGATTTCTTTCACTTGTTGGTGATTCATTCATCCTCTATTTGCTCGTGGATGTACTTGGTTTTTGTTGATCCTTGAATTGTGCATGTAGATCCAATAATGCAATAAAAAACTTGGATGGTTCAGTGTTTGCATTTAATTCAAATGAAAAAGCCTTTTATGTACCAATGGTAGATTTCCTTGAATTTTAGCAACTGCCTATTGTGTGATTTGATGTTGTAAAATCAGTTTCACCAGAAGATCATTTATCATTTGTAAATCAACATGATTTACCTGTAGTATAGAATTTTGTACACTCTCTCTGTTTTTCTTTAGATCTTATTTACTCTTTCGATCTGAACTTGTCCAAGTGTATCATGAACACTATTGACATCAATTTATTCCATTTCCATATCTACAGCTGAAAGAAAATCAATACAAGCCTATTTTGCTTCTCTAGATAACCTTTTACTTTCTTGAATATTGTTCTCCCAGACCTTTAAATCCATTTCTCCTTTTATATGCTCAAATTGTAAAAAAGGGGCAATTCTAGGCACATTGATCTTTTGCCTCCACACTATAAATTCTTGGAATTTGGATCCGGCGATAAAATATTCCCTCTCTTTTTCATAAATATTCTTCAAAGAATGATTGACTACCTGATAATTTATTTGAATGGCATCCAAACTTTCATACAGATCCTATTGGACAATCTGTAACTTCTCATTTACCACCGATGCTTATTTTTTGAAGGTAGAAATATCAATTATTGTTCTCTTGATTGTGATTATTCAAGACTGCAATTGATTTATTAATGTATCTCACTCGGAGAGAATATTATTACTCAAGTGATGATTTTGAACACTTGATTTCAATTTATCATCTAATTGCTTAATCTATTGTTCAAAACCCTATCTGGCTTGATTCATATCAAAATTGATTCTTTTGCTGGCAGTAACTTCCATATGTTGCATATCATTATGCAATTGTTCAATCAAAACATTATTTTGGTCAGGTTGTTTTCTCAAATTATCCACTGACGACAAGTTAGCAGTTGCAAAATCTCCCAATGAATCTACAACTTCTTTTTTGAATTCAAGGTTACTTTGTCCCTATCCATCATATCTCATTCTTTGTTTTTTGGTAATTCCTCCCTCCTTATGTTGCTATTATATTTGTATGATATCCTTCCTTTTCTTGTTGAAAATGATATTTGATGAAGGCATATCTTCAAGTTCAATAGGTGTCAGGTCATCTATATTGATAACCTCTAAACAAGGTAAATCAAAACTTGTTGCTAGGGTAGTCAAAGATTGTATGGGAGAAATAAGCACAGTAGAGTCTCCTTTATTTGTGACATCTTTCACTGGAGTTTCAGTGTTTGACAATGACAGAGGAAAATTGTGTCGATACTTTATAAAATACTCAAATGATGCTAATAATTCTTGATCACTTTTACTTGGTATGGATATTCCTGTAATTATTTCATTCTTGGACAATGTTTCTAGTGTCTTTTGCACTTATTTAGTTTTGTCTTTGGGATAGTTATTTTTCTTGAGCTCTACTTAGTTTTCGACATGTGAAGTTGGATTAATCCTTTGTTCTTCCTACAATATTTTAGGTAGATTGTTCCTTTTTTTCTTTTGAAAACTGAGGAAACCTCATTGTTGGTCTTGAGGAAGACTTTGAAATCTGGATACGACCTCATCATATGATCTAACTCCTATGAAAACTTCATCATAGGGTGAATCTTCACGGATTTATCTCCTCATGTTGAATTGAGCTAAATGATTTTCTACCACCCTATGTGGATCATTCCTTTTGATGTCAATGTCAACCAATTTAATATATTCTAAGGCCGAAGCCTCCACCTTAGCATGTCCAAAGTCAGATAATGAGAAAATGCCAACCTATATGGGAAAGGTTGGACAAATTATTTTCTGTGTGGCCTTCATATCTTTGGTAATTCCTATTAAAACTATCAGATGGGATACTTCTCTGCAAACAAGTCATTCTGGTAGGAATCTAGGAAGAGCACATGGAGATGCGAAGCAACCTAAAACTCCGATGTAAGATAATCTTTCCTCAATGTACCAATCTGCAATGAAACCTAAATTCCCAATAATTTGTTCTGAAATTCTCGGGGGAGGATGACCATAGACAATTTCATGAATTGGAATGACCACATTAGGTCAAATCTCATAAAAATAATCCTTTTCATTTTCCTCCCATAATTTAGAATGTTAGAAATGTATGGCCTTAGTAACAGTTGGAGTCCAACTCCAATTCATAAGAGGAAATGAGGTTCTGAAACAAATTGCATCCATAATATATGCAAACATATAGAAAGGAGCATGTTCTCCTTTAGACTTCCAAGTTTTGTAATCCCGAATTTGTTTAGCTAGGTTATCTAACAACATTTTTCCCCAATCAAAAGCATAACCCTCAACAACTTCATGAATTATAGGAACCCAATCTATAGTAAAATGTGTAGGATTTTTCTCTCCAAGCATTCTACAAAGCATAATGGAAATATACAAAATATGGGCATGAGAAGAGGCTGTAGAATATATACCCTGGCTATTAGTTTTGAATTTATTTTTATTTCCCCACTAGGATTTCACTATATCATGAACAGTTCTGCCATATTTTGTGCATTCATCATCCTCAAACTTCATTTTAAATGATGTGTTGTAAGTATATTTTGGTTTGGGGGTTAATATGTACATTAATTGAATGTCCTTGGATCAGAAAGAGCAGACAATGGTCTTTTGGTGATTGTAAATCGAGATATCCACATGATCTAAGGACTAACTTAACATATCAATATATGGCATTAATTTCGTCTGAGTTGCAACTTTGTGAAGTTTTGACTTAGCCACATGAATTAGCTTGGACACAAATGACTCATTTCCTTCTCCAGTTGAATCATCAGAACAGAGAGAGATTTCCTGCTCTAAAATTCCGTAAATCTACTTCCATGTTTTAATGAGATCCGTGAGTCGAGCGGTAGTATCTGAAAGAATGTTTTCATTTGGGTTTGGATCCTCAGTAAATGAATCTTGATTCTTTCTTTCTTTACGCGGTGTTGTGATTCTCAAATGTTGATGTTGACCTTCTTGTGAGAAGTAAAAATATATGAGTTCAAACTGTTGAATGCAAAATTTCTGGATGTTAATGGAAAAATTCTATGAAGTTCGAAATACCTTTATTTAAAGAAATGTTAATCACTAATTATCTTCTCATTAATCTATTGAGAGTATAATCATACTAAATCTGTCAAACTTATTACCTAACGGCTACAATATATTTCCCAATCTATTACCCTAGCCACATTAAATACACCTTTTAATGATCATAACAAAGATAAGTTATTTCAACGGTTTGTCATTCGGGAGTTTTGAATGTGTAATAATAGATATCTCCCGAAGGCTAAATTCAAAAAACAATTATTCAACCTTTAATTTTTGTTTCGTTTTAATTGACCACGGCTTAAGTTCACTTTAACCTTAAGTTTTTTGGAACTCCACGACTTCGGAGCTTCATGAGTTTGTATTAGAGGTGAATAGAGTTTCCTTGAAGTTTGAATTCACAAAGTGATTACTTCCCTTTAATCACACCTACCTAAACATTCTTAGCTCATTAATCTTTAGTGATTTATTATTACGATCATTTGAGCACTTTGGAACTTCGACGCTCCGATGCTCCGGCACTTGTTTGAATTTGTTCTTGATTGATCTCCCAGAGGACAATCTCCTGGAGTGATGTGGCAGTAATGACATCATTGTTGATGACATGTCATAAAAGTGAGTGACATGTGCCACCTGAAATCATGCCAATGATGTGACTACGGTGCCCAAAAATGATTTCCACATGTCGGCACAAGTAAAGATTGACAGGTGGCATATGATGCATCGGTTGATTTATTTAAAAAAAAATTGTGGGAATTTGTGTCTCTGGGACTTCGAATCTTCATGAATTTAGGATTTTTTAGGTCTTTGAACACTTTGAGCTTGATCTCCCTTATAGCGAAGTCTGAAAGTGAACTTCGTACTTCCCTTTTTCTTAAACCTTTTGCAATTCTAGAACTCCGAACTCATGGGAACCGTCGATCCAGATGATTGTTAATTTTTTAATGGTTGGTATTCGATTCTCCATGCCAAGATGTAATGAAAACATATTTTATTCTAAGAAATGATATTCCTAAGTTTTTCAAAATTTATTTTGAAAAGACCAAAACAGAACAAGACTTCAAAATTTGATTTTTATTTGAAAATTTCTATAATGTTCTAACACAAGGCTAGTTGGATCAGAACCAACAACTTCAACATCATCAAAATTGGCTTTGTTGCTAATACAATGGGAAGAGATAATGAATTCATTATGGACGTACGTTGATGCATATTACATGGCTTCCCTAGAATGGTTGAAGCTAAATTCAATTGGACTATTCAACTTATTAGCTATTCATATGGGATGGGAAATACCATACCAAAGTCAATGGATTGTAAAACTAAACAAAATAATGTCATGTTAAAATTAATGTGATGTAAGAATAAACAGGAAACTCATGCTAAACCAAATTCACCATAAAAATAAACATAAAAACTCCATACCAAAAACAATTAATCATAAAATAACAACATAATCCTTTGTTGAAATTAATACACCATACAAACAATTTACTGAACATGTTAGACTAAATTTGCATGTTAGTATAACAACACCATGACATGCATAGTGATTCAACCACCATGACATGCATAGTGATTCATGAGTTGAGAGACAATATATCTTTTGATAAAGCATATCATCCATCATACCTATGTGACTTAATTTTTCATTTAATACCTATGCACATAATTTTGCTTCCATATTTCTTATCCACTCCTGTAGTTATCAAGTTTAGAGAATAATAGTCATTCCATTACGAGACTATAAACTAATCCTATTAAATATTGGTTCGTGTTCTTTATTTGGTAGAGGAGACTTGTTAGTATGGAAAAAATTATCTTACTCAATTATGAAGGTTTACCTAAAGAAAAGGCACAATTAAAGTTTTTTTATTTTGAGTAATAAACCCTATCCCAACTATTAGCCAAACTATTGTTAATGATTTTATGATATCAAATCCAAACGTAGAATGCAATTTGTAGAAATGGAATTATAATCTAAATGCACATAACTATGATATAAAAACTATAAAATGTTATTGATTTAAAATAATACAAATAATCATAGAAAATAGTTAATTGTTAACTAATTGCAAAATTTTAAAATAAATAGTAGGAAATCAAGAGGAAACAATGATTTAAATTCAAAGTATTCAAAGTGGCAGTTCCATAACCAATTCTTATTACCACAATTTAAAATAAAAGTAAAAATATAACATTAGTACATATTGTTAGTCTATAGTAAATATCTCTACCACAGGAATGCAAAGAGTAAACCCAACAATGATATACACTAGAATTGATTTCAGTAAACAAAGTGGAGAATAGGCTTTTCAATTCCAAAATGTAATGTAGTTTATATGCCAAAATTTCTTTTCACTTTGTTGTTCATTATATTTATGAAAAAGAGAGAAAAGAAAAGCTAAAATGCTTCATCTACTTTACTCTTGGTGTTGTATGTCTATCTTTAGGGGATTTGTCCGATAGATATTAGTTTATTTAAATTAGAATTTGCCAAGATTCAAAAAATTCCTAATTTCATGATCAAGTTAATATTCATGTTACTCTATTGTTAACTCATAAACTGATAATTCACTTTCAAATTTAGTTAGTTTTTTTTAGTTTAGGCATAAAAGAGTTTATCAAGTTGATATTCCATGTCATGATTGTAATATAATCCTTTAGCTTCTCCTTGGTGGAAAAAGATCTTGTCTATTGCTAGCCTTCAGATTTATGATGTTGTTCTAATGCTCTTGTGATTTCTTTTAGGATCAAGAACTTTGGAGAAAACCAACACTTTTGACAATTGATTCTACTAGCTGCTAAACTTGATGTAATTATGCAAATGAGTCATTTACTTCTTACTTCTCTCAGTAGCTAATCTATTGTTAACTCATAAATTGATAATTCACTCTCAAATTTAGTTAGTCATTTGTTCAGCTTAGGCTTCTCCTTGGTGGAAAAAGATCTTTTCCATGGTTAGCCTTCAGATTTATGATGTTGCTCTAATGCTCTTGTGACTTCTTTTAGGATCAAGAATGGATTGTTTTCTCCAAAGGATGGAAACCAACATTTTTGGCAATTGATTTTACTAGCTGCTAAACTTGATGTAATTATGCAAATGAGTCATTTACTTCTCTCACTAGCATAAGTCATTTACTTCTCTCCGTAGCTAGCTTGTTGCTTGATGTTTCTAGCTACTATGTCCTACATTATTTAGTAGGATATCCTATTTACTCATCTTGGGGATTTTTGCTGGTGAATTTATATGATCTCATTGCAATCATTTTACCTAGTCAAACCATGCTTCTATGTACCTTTGAGATTATTTCCATTCTTCAACATTATTAGTCAACTGAGGATCTTGTAATTTTTCATAAAAACGTTCTTTGAACTAAATTAACAATTGAACCCTGCCTGTGATAAATTGTGAAGCAAGAAATGCAGAGAGAAAGAATAGAATAGAAAACAGTATATTAGAATATCAGAAGAATAGTACAATGAGAAGAAGTTAATAAAGAAGATCCTATGCAACGGGAAATAGCTGAGCTAAATAGGCTCAAGCAAATCAAGAATAGAAAGTACAACTGGCCAGGACAGCTGGCAATGTACAGTCAGGCTGTTGAGGTTACATTATATTTAACAACCTGCATTCTATCTCAGGAAACATTCATCTGACGTAATCTTTTGTTTGAAGAAGCATTCTAGTTCTGCTTGCATTCTATCTCAGGAAACAATTAACAATTGAACCCTGCATTCTATCTGAGGCAACAATTAACAATTAGAGCCATTAACCAGACACGAGCAAGATTTCATGGAGAGAGAAATGAAAACTGTTATCCAAAATATCACCTTTTGCTTTACAGGAACCAATGTGCATAAATCAGAGAATAAATCAGTCATCTGTTCTTACCTCTTGCCTTCCGCCACAACATGGTGGATAGCAAGCTTGTCATAAGGATTTCTAAAGGTCATGCTCCAATTGGCAGAATTATTGGTATAGCTTAATAATCGAGGAATTTTAGGGTTATTGGTGTCATTCAAATAAACGAATACACCGCTTCTACAAAGACGATTATCTTTTGGGCTTAAAGGTGAAGATATTGAGAAAATACAATATCATAGGCACAACAAGATAACTGCAAGGACCAATAACCTTCTACAAAGGAGAGAATGATCTATTAGATCTGCTTGCTGATTACATTGAAGAGATCCTCTATTTATAATAGGCTAAGAGGAGACAACATTGATGAAGGTAGATGGATAACTCTCTCATGAAGTAATGAGACAAGTAGATGGATGGGATAAGTCAAAGAAGCACATGGTGATTATCCATAAACAACCAAAAAAGTATGACATGACCTACCTATCTAAGTAAACTTATACATCAACACCCCCCCATAAGTGCAACTTAGGGAAGTAAAAAAACAAAATATATGAATCATGGATACGAGCTTACTAATGTATCCAATACAAACTCTCATAAGTGGAGAAAAGGAGAAAACTCGTAGGAAAAAAAAACTCCTCCCCTAAAGAGAGAAAACAACAGAAAATAGGAGGTCTTAAGGTAACCCCCCAGAGACAACTTCTTTGACCCCAAGCATCAATCGTAGTTGTAGAAAGTGAGGTCATGCCAAAGGTTTAGTGAAGATGTCAGCAACTTGCGCTTCAGTAGGAAAATACTCCAGGTTGAGAACACCATCCTGGATGAGTTGGCGAATGAAGTGCATGTGGATCTCAATGTGTTTGGTCCATTGATGTTCCACTGGGTTGCGAGAGATGTGTATGGAACTCTGATTATCACACCAAAGAGTGGTGGGATGATCCTGCTGAATGCCAAACTCTGTAAGGAGTTGTTGAAGCCAAAGAACCTCCTGACTTGCAAGAACTGCAGCACGATACTCAGCTGCCGTAGAGGATAAAGAAATTGCATATTGATTTTTACAAGACCATGTAATAGGTGCAGAGCCAAGACAATAGACAAAGCCAAATGTGGACTTTTGATCATCAACCTAACCAGCCCTATCAGAGTCAGTGAATCCCACAAGCTGAGAGGCACTAGAAGAGTACTGAATACCAAAATTGGTAGTACCCTGAATGTACCTCAGAATGCGTTTATCTGCCTTCCAGTGACTCTCATGAGGATCTTGAGAGACCTGAGAGACAAGTCCTAATGCAAAAGATATGTCAGGACGTGTATGAGTCAGATACAACAAACTCCCATTTAATTGTCGATACAATGAAGGATTAATACGTGGTGATGAGCAACTGGCAGAAAGTCTGACTCCTAACTGAAATGGAGTAGGAGCAGGTTTACAATCAACCATGCCAAAGCGTTGAAGTAAATCAAGTGCATACTTCTGCTGAAAAATGGAGATTCCTTCAGAAGGCTGAAGAACCTGGAGACTAAGAAAATAATGTAGAAGCCCCTGATCTGTCATATCGAATTGTCCCATCAATGCTTGTTGAATACTCTGAATCATAGATGAAGAACTCCCAATGAGAATTAAATCATCCACATACAGAACCAAAATCATGAGAGCAGTTCCATGCTTCTCAGTGTAAACTGTAGGATCAGAATGACAGCGATCAAACCCGGAAGAAATCAGAAAGCTATCCATATTCTCATACCAAGCTCGAGGAGCTTGTTTGAGACCATAAAGAGAACGTCTGAGCCTACAAACAAGAGAAGAATCCTGCACAAAACCAGGGGGCTGCTCCATGTAGATTTCCTCATCTAAGTCACCATGTAAAAAAGCACTCTTTACATCCATCTGGTAGACTGACCATCCTTGCGAAGCAGCCAGAGAAAGAAAAAGGCGTATAGAATTCATCTTGGCAACAGGGGCAAAGGTCTCAGAGTAATCAATCCCTTCAACTTGTGAAAATCCCTTGGCCACAAGACGTGCCTTATGCTTGTCAACAGAGCCATCTACTGCATACTTGGTTTTATAGATCCATTTACAGTGAACTAGCTTTCATCCCTTTGGAAGAGACACGAGATCCCATGTGTGATTCTTCATCAATGAAGAATACTCCTATGTCATGGCAACATCCCACTCAGGTATGCCAACAGCGTCAAAAAATTGTTGTGGATCATTTGAGATAGTATGACTCAAGAAGGAGACACCTATTATTTGTGATTGAATAGGGGAAGAGGCTAAGGTTGAATAGATGAAATCAGTTGGCTCATAGCCATACCTGTCAGGCCTCTTTCTCTCACGAAGGCTCTTCCTGAGATGCATTTCTTGATCAAGTTGTTCATGTTCTTGATCAATTTGTTCATGCTCATGATACTCATGCTCCATTGCTGCAGGTGGTAGATTTTCTTCTGGTTGATGTTGAACTTCAAAAGGTTCATCATCATTTTCTAAAGCAAATTCAACACAATTGTCTACATGAAAATCTGAAGATGGAGAAGGATTTGATGTGGGGTTGAATCCTTCATTAAAACAGACAGCTCGTCGAAAAAAGACTTCTTTAATAATAGGTTCAAATAACCTATATGCTTTTATGTCCTCACAATAACCAATGAATATTAATGGTTGGATTTTCTTCTCCATAGCTTTGCGTTTTTCAACTGGTATTAAGGCCCATGCTGGACTGCCAAATACTCTAAAAACAGAGACATCAGGCTTAACATGGCTCCAATATTCCTCTGGAGTCTTATGCAGTACTGCTCGATGAGGCATCCTATTTTGAATGTAGTTTGCACAGTTTACTACTTCAGCCCAAAAGGAGGGTACCATGTTCTTGGACTGAATCATACAATTTGCCATTTCTTTTAGTGTTCTGTTCTTTCTTTTAGCAACACCATTTTGCTAAGGGTTGTAGGGAACAATGAGTTGATGTTGAATGCCATGTTCTCTACAAAAATCTGTGAATCCCTGATTGACATACTCCCCCCCATTATCTGTGCGTAGTTTCTTGATAGAAAGAGATGATTGCTTCTCAACAAAAGCCTTGAAGTTCTTAAAAGTAGCAAGGACCTCACTCTTGTACTTAAGAAAGTACACCCAAGAGCGACATGAGAAGTCATTAATGAAGGTGAGTGCATACTTAGCCCCTGAAAATGAGCGAGTTGGAAATGACATGAGATCACTATTTACCAGCTCAAGAGGTGTTGTAGCACGCCGTGCTTTTCCTTTAGGAAAAGGATCTTGATGTTGTTTCCCAAGGACACAACCTGGACAAACTCCATCAGTACAAGAAACTTTAGGAAGACCAAGCACCAATTTTGGGGTACTTAACTGTTGCAGATATCTGTAGTTGAGATGTCCAAATCTTTCATGCCAAAGCTTACTCAAAGCATCAACATGTGCAATGAAAGAGGAACCTAAGGAAGACTCAAAAGAAGCAAACTTATACAAACGAGAACTATGATCTACTTTTCCAGATGCAACAACAATGCCTGGATTTTGTAGTTCTCAGATGATTACATTATTAGGAGAAAACTCTATTGTTTTCCCATTACCAGAATGACAAATCTGATATATAGAGAGAAGATTTGCAGAGATGTGAGGAACAAGAAGAAAATCATTAATGCACCCTTTATCTAACTGCACTGTGCCAGATCCAAGAACATCCAGCTGTGTAGAGTCTCCAACTGCAATTTGTGAAATGCTACATTCAGATGTAGAAGCCAACAATTCATGAGAATGAGTCATGTGGTGTGAAGCACCAGAATCAAGTATCTATCTATTTGAAGATGCATACAAAGCTTGAGCTGATAAAGCATGTCCTTTACTAGTAGAAGAAGGTTTTGGTACTGAAATCTTATGCTGCTTCATGGCTTCATTCAAAGCTTCAAGTTTCAACCAACACTTAGATTCTACATGCCCAAGTTCACCACAAAAGCTACAGGTGTCATTTGACTTCTTCTTCTTTGTCTTGGAGGAAGACTCGCCAAACTTGGAAGATGGAGGAAATGGTTTTGTTTTCTGCTGAGACTTGGAGGTAAAATCACCAGTTGGAGAAAAAAATTTCTTCTGCTTATACCGAGTCTTGTGCTTAGTTTTGGTGTTTTGAGCCATAAGAGCCTTATTGTTAGAGCCAGAAAGAGCATCTAATTGAGTAAGCTTAGATTGTTCGTTGGTAAGATGCTCACAGAAAATCTCAAAGGAAGGCATTTTAAACTCACTTCCTAGTGTATCCATAGTAGAATAAAATGCAAAAGAAAATACCTGATAAGGACCTTTTAGCTTGGATAAAATCAAGAAGATGCACTCTTTATCTGATTTATTTTTTCCGTACCCTTTTAGCTGAACCACTAGTGCCCTGAATTTGGTGAGATAGTATTCAATGGATGCATGCTCATCCGGTACTAGTGATGATAGCTCCTCTTCCAATTGTAGGGCTCGAAATTCATTGATTTTTCCAAATAAGGAATCCAACTTGTCCCAACTTGCTTTTGGAGTTTTACAATCAACTATGTGGAACAACAAGCTATCTGACACATGTAAACCGATGAGGCCCATGGCTTCATCAAGTTTATTTTGATAGGCGAACCTCTCAATTTCCTTAGTGAACACAGGTTAAGCCCCGACCAACATCTGCCAGAGCCCTTTTGATTGCAACAACTGTTGCATCTTAAGTTTCCATGTATGATAATTATGGGGAGTTAGGAGCTCAAAAATCCTTAACTCCGCCATTTACAATAAAGAGTACAATAAAACACCAGATCTAGGTGTGGTATCTCAAAAAAGAATGGAAACCTAGGCTTTAAATAAAGAGATCTAAAAATATTTACAGATTAAAAATATTTCGATATCTGCTTCTGTAGCTACATCATTGCCACGGGAAATTCAACTCTTTCCTCAATGTCTGCCGGCTGAACCCTTTCTCCTCTCCGTCTCCGTCTGTTGAGAAGATCAGATTTTCGCCAACATTGTTCGAGATGATTGCTCACCAGCAAGAAATGTTGCCAATCTACAGTGCACTTGATACCCTTAAGACCACGAACGGCTCCATCTGTATGATAGCGAGATCTGTCGCGGGAAAGTATGACGGTGTCCTCCTCCGGACACTGATCCTCCTCCGGCAACACAGTGATCAAGCGCAGAACAAATGGCGCCTTTCTCAGATCGACGATCAACACCCTACGGACAGATCCGCACACAGTGGAAAGTCTACCTACAGATCTCAAACCGGATCTCTAAAAATCTTAGAACGGAGCTCACCCATTCACGGATTTCCTCAAATCATAGATACAAGGAAAAGGCAACCCACACGATAATTTTTGACAGCGCTCGCTTGCTAACAGCCCTTCAAGCTGCCATTATGGAGCCAGCCGGCAGAGGCATTCTCCAGAGCTCGAGCTTCAGGTGAACCACGAAACTACTAGCAGAACCAACAATTTTCAGACCGCCAAGCCGCTCAAACCTTAAGTTGCGAACTAGCCGGAATCTTGAAAGCCAGAAAATCGCCGAGATCCAGGGGGAGGCAACTTCACACAGAGGTAAGATGTGATCTTACCAGGCGTACAGCGAGGCCAGGGGCTCGTTTACCTCAGAACCGCTTTCAAGGCCAGGAAAGGAATACAGCCACCTTGATTGCAGTTTTTATAGAGGCTTCAAAGAAAAACCGCCCGTGAGCTGCAGAAAAATTACTTCATAGAGAGAGAGAGTCGGTATGCAGTGACAAAACCTTGATAGAGAGCCGATCCTCATCAACAAAACCTCAAATGGTTGTGCAACATAGAAATCAAACACTCATAATCAGATCGCTTTAATCAATATTGGGCAAGTATGATCTTGATCTCAGAAAACTTGCAAATCTCTCAAAAGAAAGGAGAAGGGGTTTGCAGAGCAACTCTGATACCATGAAGATATTGAGAAAATACAATATCACAGGCACAACAAGATAACTGCAAGGACCAATAACCTTCTACAAAGGAGAGAATGATCTATTAGATCTGCTTGCTGATTACATTGAAGAGCTCCTCTATTTATAATAGGCTGAGAGGAGACAGCATTGATGAAGGTAGATGGATAACTCTCTCATGAAGTAATGAGACAAGTAGATGGATGGGATAAGTCAAAGAAGCACATGGTGATTATCCATAAACAGCCAAAAAAGGATGACATGACCTACCTATCTAAGTAAACTTATACATCAACAAAAAGAACGTGAAGATGAGTCTGTTTCGCGCATTTAACAACCTCATCTACCACGTTCCTGTGAGCCCAAAAAATACTCGGTGTATCTGTTTTTTGAATGACATCAATAACCACAAAATTCCTCAATCATTAACGTAAACCAATAATTTTGCCAATTGGAGCATGGATTTTAGCAATAATTACGACAACCTTGCTATCCCCCATGCTGTAGGGCAACAATGTAAGTAGCTCAGCAAATTCCAATAGCAGGGAAGATGAATTTACAAATGGGCTCGGTGAGGGGCAAAGCGTCAGTGACTACGATATTTCTAATCATCAAATACCCACCGAAAATCAACTCCTATAAAAGATAGATAAGCTTGTCACTGCAATTGTTTATGAACGGAAGATTTATTTGTTAAAATGGGAGAGTAGAGTGATATGGACAAATATTCTATTACTTACAATATCATTACAATGGACTCTATTATATAGAGTGTACAGGTTGTTATCAGATCTAACTTATTCTAAAGATAACTGGAAAGGTTGAGAGAATATCTCAACCACACACCAAACTAGGATCTCATCAATCCAACTCTCTAACAACCTCTTAATAATAGGATCACACAACTCACGTAGAGATTAACTCTACCTCTCAATACATTAGCAAGAACATTAGATAAGTAGGAATTATATATTCCAACACTCTCCCTTAATGACTACTTATCTAAATATCTATGTGGTCATATCTTCGTGTGCTTCCTCTTGTACCTGCATATGATTATTGACGTCCATATAAAGAGAAATCCATCTACCAGAATGCATGGATCATCAGCCGCTGTAACCGCCAGTTCTATAGGAATCCTTTTTAGCTACATGGTTCATTCAACCATTCTTCCTCATAGCTTCCCCTTCATCACATCATCATCAACCTGGGTTTTATTTCGGCTTACCCATAACCATGCTCTGGGTTTTCTCGGATTACCCTCAACCATGCACCAGGTTTTCTCGGATTACCAGTAACCATGCTCTGGGTTTTCTCGGATTACCCTCAAACATGCATCAGGTTTTCTTGGATTACCTGTAACCATGCTCTGGGTTTTCTCGGATTACCCTCAACCATGCATCAGGTTTTCTAGGATTACCTGTAACCATGCTTTACATAGTGGTTTCTAGATTACCACGAAATTTTCACATTAGGGGGTATACAATGCCTCAGGTACATAGAATTTTCTAGGACCACTACATCAAAATATCCTAGTCTTACATTCAATTACATGTCTCACAAATAACATAACTATGCACACCTTCAAACCAAAAAAATATCAATAACAATACTTGTAAAATCATAACTCTGTGAGTCCGACAGAATGGGCACATACACCTCACTTAGCTTTAACACTTCGAGGTAACCTTGGCAATGGCTCATCTTCCACCGTGTGACTCTGGCACGTCCTCCAAAGGTAGCAAAATTTCATTTGAATTATCTCCAACAACATTCACTATGACGCAAAATGGGATGCTTTCATTCGCAAGACACAACTTCAAAATTATTTTAATCCCTTTTTGAACATCGATTTCTACACAATAAATTTGTTTGCTTTCAAGGAGACTTCCAAGCATTGATTCCACAAAAGGAACCCCCAGATTTCATTAACTTGACCATGCCTTGGTCAATAATCAATTGCTGGAATTCCAACCCAGTTCCATATAGCGATTTCAGATTCTTCTACTTTCTTGTGCAACTTGATAGACACTAACATCCAATGACATACACAGTTGCAATAGTTCTCCAACACGCAGATGTCAGCAATGACTCTCTTCATCTCTTTCAATCAAGCTGCGATTTGGACACATACTTCTCCTCGGCCTTGGCTTCAATCGAAGGATCTACAGTACCCATTGGTTGATTGTCAGGTGTAGGAGGCAAGTGAACTATATAATTCGAGTATTCACCGCTAAATTCACGAGACAGATCGAGATCATCTCTCGAGAGGCTCACATATCGGCCACTCGTCGTTCGCCTCCCAAACTTCACCATTTGTAATTTACAGCTCGTCCAACTGTCTTCTTTGCACATGCACTCGAACCTTTCTCTGTGCAATCTCCATCGCTCTCGTCTTGGTACCCTCAACTGCTGTCCTGATGCTTGTGCGCTCCTATCTCTACTTCTTGACTCTTGGCTTGCTACCTGGAGGTGTCTTGGATGAATGAGATTGCTCATTTTTGGATTGTATTCCTTCTAGGAGTGTTACGCATTTGACTTTTTTCTCTGCAGGTGTCGGTTTCCTCTACAAGAGAACTGATCCATTGCATCCCTTCAGCTAGTTTGTGGATCAACACCTCTCACAGCCAGTGAAACTTGCAATCTCAACACCAACTCACAAATCTACGTGGATCTTTTTCACCTTAATTAAGTGGGTCTCTATCCAGAAATGATATATATCCAG
The DNA here is from genome assembly GCA_009831015.1 of Picea engelmannii. Taxonomy (NCBI): domain Eukaryota; kingdom Viridiplantae; phylum Streptophyta; class Pinopsida; order Pinales; family Pinaceae; genus Picea; species Picea engelmannii. Next base: position 168,531 of record ML777976.1, read on the forward strand.
GCTCGAGTGACAAGTGAGGATGGAGGCTACAATGAGTCTCTCTAGCAATCAACACACAGGTCTCAATAAGACGCTAGCTCCTCCACACAGCGACTCCAACAATGGAAGTCTTCTCCTTCAACAACCCTTTGTTCGCCATCTCCCATGGTGTCGTCCACATGCCTAAGCTTCTAGTGAGCGGGCTCACAGTACACTGCAAGGTCACAAACAATTCAGGGTGTTCCCCGCTCAACAATTCATCGCTGAATTGGAGTGACCGGTCGCCCGTGGAGACTGCGCCCCTTTTTCCCAGCTGCGACTATGAGCACTGGCTTATTTGAGAGATAGTTGAGAGATCTCCAGAAAGACAGTGACGTGTCACTCCTGCACCTCAGACTACACAGGATACCTATCACACAGGCTACCGATCACTGATCCTCTACTCTCCTCATGTGCCTGGGCACTCCCGTGAGGGAGTCACGCCCAGCCCTGAAGCTCTGATACCATGTTAAAATGGGAGAGTAGAGTGCTATGAACAAATGTGCCCTTGTGACCTCATTGTTATTGATTTTAATTTGGTATCAGAGCTGGAGGAGGAACGCCTCCATTGTTGGTCTGCGAGATCGTTGTCAGAGGATCTACGTTCGGTGTCAGAGGACTACCTCATCATTGTAGTTGGATCGCTGAAGGCTCGTTCTTTTGGGAGAGGAGCCGTGCCAAAGCATGCACTCAAGTTGAGAACCCTGCAGAGCCCGCACGACGCTCAGGACGCTGCTGGAGGAGAGCATGGACGTTGCTGGAGGATCGTTGAGGAGAGATCACTTCAGAAGAAGCCACAGGAGGTGAAGAAACGCTCAGAAGAAGCCGCAGGAGGTACTCCCCCTCCAATCAATTTGTGAAAAGTCGAGTCGAGACGAACTGCCCATGAAGATCCGCCATTGGGTAAGCTGGGATAATTTCTTACAGTTGGAGGAGAAAATCCCGAATCAGTGACCAGAGATCGAAACCCTTATCTGATATTCATCTCTGGGAGTTTGCATCTATCTCTGGGAGTTTGCATCTAATGTTGCTCACGCTTGGTCTCTTGGAGAGATATTTGATGTTATAAGATCCACTATCTTCTCCCATTAATTTGACAGATAGATTGCATCAGGTTCTTCGATGGGCAACAGTTTCTGTGGAAATATGAAGCCGTCATTTTTTGCAATAGATGAAGCCGTCATTGCTAAGTTGTTATATTTGGCTTCCAATATTGAAGGTCTCTTGCCATTGTCGTTGTTGAGTGGAGGAGATTGCCGTGTGTAAGAGATTAGTGTTGACCATCATTTAGCTGGTGCAATAAGAGAGTCCACTGCGCGTGAGAGGACTGTTGATCAGAAATTGTTGAAATTGTTGCAATCTTGTTGAAATTGTTGAAATTGCTGAAATTGTTGCATAGTCTGTGTGTCTGTCTGAGTGTAGATGTTCCGAGTGGATTGATATATATGAGATCTGCATTGATCACAGGCAATAAGATAGAGAGAAGGATCCCACGTATCAAATCGTGGGGAGAAGCCTTGGAGATTCTTGTTCTTGTTCCATTGCCTTCAAATAAGAATTTACAATTAGCCAGAAGTATCACCAGACTTGGAGATTTGAGCCTATGTGGATATTGCTTGTTGTTTTCCTTTATTACTATAAGTGTTGTTCACTCTCACTGTTGATCGACCATCAGAGGAGACTGCTTGTGGTGTGAAGTCATTATTGTGTGTGCACGGAACAAACACATGGAGCCAAAGTTGTGAGATATCCAGAAGATTGAATCTCTCTGCTACTGGTAAATCATTGGAGGATATCGCCTGTTGGAGATCGGTCTATCAGAGATCAGAATCATTTTTGTTGTTGAATTGAAGGAGCCCATGAGCCCATGGACAGCACTGGAACTGTGTGGAGAGAGCATTGTGAAGAGGGAAAATCCGCATGAAAAGGATTCCCATGTCTACATTGAAGTGAAGAGTTGGCTCATTACTTCCATAGGATCGTGTGGAGAAAAGAGCCACAACGACATATTGCAGAAGAAATTTGGTGATAAGAAAGTGGTTTTCGTTACTTGTCATTTCTTTGCAGGCGGTCGAAGCAAATAGGTTCCTTAGAACTGAGCACATGTGGAGCACTGTTGTTTTTGGTGCAAGAAATTGTTGTCCATTGATCATTGCTGTGACATGAAGACTTGCTTATCATTGCTGTTGAAACAAGACTCAATGTGAAGGAATGGGTCATCAAAGGAGAATTAAACAGCTCCAGAGAGAGCTAAAACACATGTGGAGGAAGAATCAACAAGAGGAAATATATTTTGTAGGTAAATATAAAGTGTCTTCAGCAGTAGCCGAGGAAATCATACCTGATGGAGACTAGGATCAAATTATGGATCTGGAGCAGATTGATGAAGATGAAGAAATCAATGCAATATTGAAAAGGTTAATACCAGTTTTACCATCATTTTCAGGTAAAAATTTTGATCTTTGGAAAATGAAAATGGAAGGTTTACTTGGATCAGTAGATTTATGGGAATTTATTCAAAATGGTTATGAAGATCCCACTGAGAAGAGAAGAGATAAATTAACATTATATCTTGTTAGTTCAGCATTGAATAATGGCATCCTGTCTGCTCTGTTATATGAATTTGGTGAAATAGAGAATGCAAAAATGTTTTGGGATAATCTAGAGATGGAGTTTAGTGTGAGGGGGAGCAAGATAGTTGTGAATAATGATGATTGTATTGTTAGTCTTATAACTGAAATAAAGATTGGAAATGATTGCATTAAAATCGCAATGATTGATGATGAAAGTGTGTATGTAGCTGATTGTGATAATGAGAATGAAAACCTTGTGGAGGAAGATCTATTTGAAGGAGAGACATATGAAGTTAGATTTGATGAAGACAATTCATCTAATGAAGAGTGGTCAAAATTGATGCATGAGAAACATCTTATTGATGAGTTGTTGTTTGGAGAGAAGAATGGTCCACTTGCATACACAAATCAAGTGGAAGACAACTTTACTGTTGCAAAGAAGGAAGAGAAGGAAGATGAACATGAGAGAAATCAGAAAGCTCTCTTAGAAGAGAAAAATGAAATGAGCAAAAATTGTATTGATACTCTAATGAATGTTTTTGAGTGTGCGGGGTTTACTAAGGAAGAATGTGATGTGAAGCACTTAGGTGAATTGCCAGATAAGTTTGATGAAGAATTAAAATTTATTGAGGAATGGCTTCAAAAGCCATATTATGATGAATGCAAAGAAACATTAGATTGTGATGAGGACTGTATGGACACTGAACAAGAAGAAGACTGCATTACAGATATAGAAATTGAGTCAGTTTTTATAAAGTGGAGTCTTGAAGAAATAAAGTATTACTATGAGCTAATGTTGCAAGAGTCCGTTGAGAAGGACATTGTTGATTGTATCCAGAAATGGGAGCAACATATTTATGTGGAGTTGGAAGCATTTGTGAACATTAAAGACAAATGTTCTCAAGAAAATGTAGAAGTGTTGAGGACAAAGAACAATAATCAGAAGTCAAATTCCAAAATGCCGAGGAACAAAGCAAAAAGGGCTATGAAGCAGAACAAAGTCAAGAAGAAACATATATGGAGTAGCAAGCCAAGGAAGAAGCTCCATCTACATCACTATCTAAGATCAAGAAAGGTTAAGATGAAATTGTTAATTTGTAAGCTTAGCTGAGACTGAGACTAGCAAGCATGTTATGTTCTACTCTGTTATGTTTGGTAGAAAATCCATTTCTCCATTAAGGGGGAGTGTTGGAATAATGTAGAAATTAGTATCCACATAACTAAGTGGTTGTGGGTGGTTGTGTGCCTGTCCAATTTAGGGTTTGTTGGTGGTTTCAGATCCACCTTTGTAGGAGGTTAGTTCAAGGTTGTTGTGAACACCTTGTGCTATATATATGTAATTGATTTACAATTAACACAGATTATGTGAGCATAGACTCACGTGTGATGTGCCCTTGTGACCTCACTGTTATTGATTTTAATTTGTTGGAATATATAATTCCTACTTATTTAATGTTCTTGCTAATGTATTGAGAGGTAGAGTTAATCTCTACGTGAGTTGTGTGATCCTATTATTAAGAGGTTGTTAGAGAGTTGGATTGATGAGATCCTAGTTTGGTGTGTGGTTGAGATATTCTTTCAACCTTTCCAGTTATCTTTAGAATAAGTTAGATCTGATAACAATCTATACACTCTATATAATAGAGTCCATTGTAATGATATTGTAAGTAATAGAATATTTGTTCATATCACTCTACTCTCCCATTTTAACATTATTATGAGAAATACAAATACTTGATTTCCAAAGATATGCAGAGTTGAACAACCGTCGGTCAATATAGAATGTTCCTCAGAACAGAGAAACACAGTTGCACATTATTCTGCGGAATGTTGTGGTTTGAGTTTATAAAGAGAAGATACACTATAAAGGGATATGATCGCCGCAATTGTAATAATAATTTTACAGTAACTTCTCAATTGCGACTTTCCAGGCTTGGCCATCGCTTATCCGCACACGGGCTTGGAATTTCACTGACCTAAAACAACACAGGAAAAGGTAAAAAAAATTTATTACCTTACATTTTACAGTTGAAGTTTTTGATTGCATTTCATTTTAAGCGTTGCAGGAATTCACTACATATCACTTTTGGTGAAACAATGAAGGCATTTTTATCAACTGTTCTTGGCATTTCATTAAAAAAAAAAATCACAAATTTTATTTTTATTTACATTTCAAAAAAAAAAAAATTTATTTTTTCAATAAATTAAATTTGATCGAAGAAGATAACAATATTCCTTCCAACCATTGAAACTAAATCTAATTAACTAAAAAAAACTTAAAAAAACTAATAAATTCAAAGTTTTACAATACAAATGAATTCAAAGTTTTACAATACAGGCTCAACAACTCTATTGTTTAGACATAAAACACCAACTCATTCATTTTTTTATACATGATTTACTGGTTTTCAAAAACAATGTTGTTTGAATCAGCTGAAGCCTTGAATGCCATCAGTCCATCATCGTCACATTTTTATTGTGCTTGAAAAGCTCCGGAGAAAGAAAATGATATTAACAATAATATCATACATGGTCACTAAATGGGAGGTAACACATTTGCTGATCTTCATTTTTTATTTTTATGATTAGTTCAGTGGATATGAGTGTTACAAAATCATTGAATACAAGCTCAATCTCATAGAAAACAGATAGATACAAAATTGAAGCCATTCAATTTTTTTTTAAGAAATATTGTCATTTCTAAATTGGGAAAGCTGTAAAATTAAAAAAAAAAAATCAAATATATATTGTATATTTACAGATAAGAATCCATGCTAAATTTTTCCTTTCAAGTCTGTTTTTTTGGTTTGCTAATATGTTCTTACTTGCTTACTTGGTGGATTATAAGAAACCACGAACCAAAAACATTTAAGGAGTCAAAATAGTGCCAGAAAATGACTGAATATGAACTCAATGTCATAGAAAACAATTAGATTGAAGTCATTCAAATTCCTTTCCTGAAGATATATTGCCATTGCCAAGTTGAGAAAGCTCTAAAACTTAATCAAAATATCAAATATACATTGTCTTTATTTACATATATTGTCTCTATTTAATAAAATAAGGAAATATTACAATGCTACATAAAATTGAGAAAATAAATATTTAGGTAAAGTGCTGAATGCCTTATCTGCAAAGTTGTAGACTTTCATCCAATTCTCTTGTCCACTGCTTTCACCTGTTTCATATTAATTTACATCTTCCTAAATTTTTTAAGTTTATACAAATATATACAAGTAGTTTAAACATTCAACTTTTTGAACCTTCATCATCAGAGTAATGTTTTTCTCATCAACTTTATCTAACATGCAATCAGAAAGTCAAAATTACTATAGTAAAAAAATCAAAATTACATTTTTTTATTTAAATTTAACATACTGAGTGGGTGGATATGTGTGGACCACATTTTATCCATCACATTTTAAATTTGTACTCGGACATATCCAGCACATTTTAAATTTGTACTCGTAGTAATCAATCGCAGTATTTGTACTCGTAGTAACAATTTCCTAGCAACATGGCCGACGTTTCAATTCTACTGCAGTATACTGTGGAACTAAAGGACTTCTCCTGTAGGAAAATTTTCAAAATGCTGTTGTGAATGATGCATGCACAGTCACAAGTCCACCACGAACTGCAGGACAAGAAGTCAGAAATCCACAAACTGCGGAACTCGGGAGATGAACACTTTCCATTGGGACAACAACATGAATGAGGACAATTACACGGACAACAAGTCAGAAATCCACCAACTACAGGACATTCCACGGACGTCAACCGACTCTCTTTATATAGGGAGAGAGGGAGTGGGTTAATTCTCTTCAATTTTTCCTTCTGAGTTATTTTTCCTAGTAGGTTTTCTTGATGGTTTCATTTTAAATTTTGGGTCAATTCAAAATCTTAATCTGGTTTTTTTGATGGTTTCATTTTTCCTTCTGAGTTGTTTTTATTTATAGATATGAAATCATGGTAAATTTTTCCTTTCAAGTAAGTGTGTTTTTTTTAATTTACTAGTATGTTCTTACTTGCTGGATTATAAGAAACCACAATCCAGGGACATTTTGTTAAATATAATATAACCTCAACAGGTTGACTGTACACGCCAGCTGTACTTTTCTTTTCTTGATTTGCTTGAGCCTATTTAGCTTAGCTATTTTCCCTTTGCATTAGAAGTTCTTCATTAACTCTTCTTATTGTACTTTCTCCTTACATTTTCAATATACTGAATACAATTTTCTTCTGTGTTCTTTTCTCTCTGCATTTCTTGCTTCACAATTTATCATGGTATCAGAGCTGCAGTAGTAAGCCTCTTCACACAGGCTGGAGAGCAACACGATCCTCAAACAACGCAGAGCTTACACGGATCTTGAGAGCACGTGACATAGACTTTTTCACAAGGATTGGAGAGCTGTCTGTTCATACTCTCAAAAGATCAACGTAAGAAGCTCACACGAGGAAGCAGAGTGCTATACGCTCAAAAGATTGACGAAGCGAAGACTGCAGATGGAGAAACAGTAAAGATTCTTGCAAAATTTTCAAATTTGTAAAAGATTCACGAAGAAGAGCTGCAGGACACAGGAACATTTGAAGAAATCGAAGAATTTGTTCAAATTCGTTAAAGATTCCTGCAGAAGGAAGAATCGTTTAAAGATTTACGGGAATTCTCTCAAATCCGTCAAAGATTGCAGCAAACAACGCTAAGCTTCAAAGAACTCATGAAATTCTTTTAAATCTTTGAAAGAATCACGAACTTTTCTTCCGCAGGAGAAAATTCCTTCAAATACAACAAAGATCACGTCAGAGGAGCAAAGAATAGTCGGCGCAGCAGTAAGATCCGTCCTCCGAAAAGATCTGAGTCGGAAATCCAGTTCAGAAGGGACGAGGAGAGCATGGAAAAGGAAAAAGAGTTTTAGCAGTTAGATCTTGCATAGAGGACCGACAGTTGTTGGATCAACGAGAAAGTGCACGAGGTTTAGTCCTCTGGAGCGCACAGGAGAAATTTCGATTTGTGAAGTCACAAAATCCTGAAATCATCTCGACCGTCCATCAAGAGACACGTGGCAACATCTCGGTATTTCGCTGACTAGCAAGGTGTAAAGGGAAGAAGACTGCCGTGAGAATTCGTGAATCGCGAAATCACGAGTTATTATGGACCGTTGGATCAAGATAGATCGTGAGTTGTCGATCTGATCCGATCGCAAAATCGGGGATCGAGAGTTGGACGAACGAAGGAGACTTCTCTCCAAAACCCCGATACGTGAAATCCCGACATCACATATCGCGAAATCCCGAGAGGATTGTGAACCATCCATCTCAGAGGACAGGTGGCAGTAGATCCAAGTGCTATCATTTCGGCATTTTGAAGTTCGGGATATCAGAGGTCTTGTTGACGAAAGATCGGGACACTCCACGACGAAAGTCCCAAAATCCCAAAAAGATCACAGCCGTCCATTCGTTCAGACACGTGGTGGAGATCGAGGAAACCGTCGGCATCTCGGCTACCAGGGTTTCAAGTTGACAAAGGATTTGGGGTCGCAAGTCACGAAATCGTGAAACGACGAGGACCGTCCATCTTGAGGGGATGCGTGGCAATAATCTAGGCCCTCGGGGAAAGTCCTACAAGGGAAGGCCATCGACATTTCGGGAATCGACTTTTTTCGGGAGTCGAGAGACCAAGAGGTCATGCGTTTGAGTCGCGAAACCCTGAAAGGGACTGTGGTCATATCAGGAGAGGTCATGTGGACTAGATGTATAGCCCAAGGGGCTAACCGAAGTTAACGTCATTTCGGCAAATCGACATTTCGGAGTTCACGGTTTCAGAAACTCTGGGACAAGAGTTCTAAACTCGAGAAATAACGAATCACGAAATCCCGAAGGGATCTGGACCATCAGATCACAGGAAGATCTGAATCGATGATTGGTGTTTCATCATATCGGGGATCCCGCAGACAGAGGACCAGGCCACTTCGCATCGTGAAGTCCCGAAACGCAAAATCCCAAAAAGGCATTTGAGAAGAAAAGGTGCCAAGATATTTCGGCAATCGGCATTTCGGTAATCGGAAGTTGGAAAGACAAGAGTTCGGAGGACTCGTATAACGAAGTCCCGAAGTCAGAATCGTGAAGCCACAAATCGCGAAGTCGAAACTCGCGAAATCTCGAATCGTCGAGTTCCGAAATCATTGCAAGAAAGTAGCAGACCTGGTTTTACGCACGGGAGACAAGTAAATACGAATTTTTCTTTCTGTTTTGCTCAATTTTTTTTTTTTAAAATATGGCGTCGTCTAGCAATTTAGGACCAACTCAGGGTCCGATTCTTCTTGGAAAGAACTATGAGTTTTGGTCTCTTCGGATGAGATCCTTCTTGCAAGCACAACAGTGCTGGGATCCAGTGGATCATGGATATGTGGAACCAGATCCAACAGACCTATCTGCCATGACTAATCAACAGAAAATTGCTCAGGCAACGTAGAGAAACAAAGAAAATAAAGCTAAATTTTGGATTCAAAATTTTGTGGATGGCTCGATTTTCTCAAAAATCACAGGCATTGGTACTTCAAAACAGGCCTGGGACATCCTTAAATTTTCCTACCAAGGAAATGACAGGGTCAAAACAGTTAAACTGCAGACCTTGAGGACGCAATTCGAGACTTTAAGGATGACAGAGTCCGAAAATGTGGATCAGTTCATGACCAGAGTCATGGGCATCCTGAACCAAATCAAATTGACAGGTGAAACCATCAATGATCAACGCATTGTTGAGAAAATCCTCAGAAGTTTACCAAAGAAATTCGAAATGGTTGTAACAACAATCCTTGAATCCAAGGATCTGTCATGTTTTTCAACAGATGAACTAATTGGTTCTCTGGTGACAGATGAGACCAGACTGCATCTCACAGATAAGTCAATCGCCAATGCTTTCAAAATGCAACTCTCCTTCAGCAGAGGGAGAGGCAGAGGGCGTGGCAGAGATCACCAAGGAAGAGGGAGCAGTCACATAAATCCTCATTCTAGTGGAGGACACAAACAACAACAACCGAATCAACACTTCCAAGCACATAGACAACAAAATTAGAATCAGAGTTTTCAGCCTCAAAGAGGCAGAGGGAGAAGATCCAATGAGAAATCAAGCATACAATGCTATTGCTGCAAAAAGTATGGGCACTGTGAATCTGAATGTAGGAAGAAGCAAGTAGATCAGCGCTCAGGCAGAGCACATGTGTCAAATCATACGGGAGAAACCTCAGGAGGTATGTTTCTCTCATGCCACAAGTCTGACGAACAACCTAAAGATCTCTGGTTGTTGGGGATGCAACAATCACATGACAGGTAACAAAGATTTACTTTCATGCATTGATTCTTCACTCTCATATGATATTACACTTGGAAATGATTCTTTAGTGAAAGTTCAAGGAAAATGAACTGTTCCTATTCTTACTAAATATAATGTAAAGAAAGACATAAACAATGTCTATCATGTTCTAGATCTGAAACATAATTTGTTAAGTGTAGGAAAGCTCATTGAACATGGCTATAAGGTACTTTTTGAGGGAGCATCTTGCAAAATATATGATAAAAAGCCCAGCAGAAAATTAATTTCTGAAATCCATATGACTCAGAATAGGATGTTTCCCCTTACACTCAGAACTACAAATCTGAACCAACCATACGCACAGAGTGCATCTACCTTGAATGAAACAATGGTTTGGCATACAAGATTTGGACATCTACCATTTCAGAGTCTAAGTCTTCTTCAGAAGAACTCCATGGTCAAAGGTCTTCCTATCTTTAAAGAACAAATTCCCCCATGTGAGTCTTGCATACTTGGAAAACATAAGAGATATAGTTTTCCACAGTCTTCCAATCAAGCCAAACAACGTCTTGAACTTGTTCAGACTGACTTATGTGGACGAATGCAAACAAAGTCCATAGGTGGCAGCTTTTATTTTCTAACATTTATTGATGATTTCAACAGAAAAATATGGATCTATTTTCTCAGACACAAGTCTGAAACTTTTGCAAAATTCAAAGAATTCAAGGCAGAAGATGAAAAACAGAGTGGAAAATATATCAAAGCATTCAGGTCAGATGGAGGAGGAGAATACAACTCCAAAGAATTTGCAAATTTCTGCAAATCACAAGGCATTATCATGCAAACAACAACCAGGTATACTCCACAACAGAATGGAGTGGCTGGAAAGAAAAATCAGACAATAATGAATATGGCAAGAACACTTCTCAAAGAGAAAAGTTTGTCAAATAATTTTTGGACTGAAGCAGTAGCATGCTCAGCTTATCTTCTGAATAGATCTCCAACCAGAAGTCTAAAGATGAAAGTCCCCCAAGAAGCATGGAGTGGGAAAAAGCTCAATGTTGCGTATCTAAGGACATTTGGATGCATAGAATACACTCACATACCTTCTGAATTAAGGAAGAAACTTGATGACAGAAGTGAGAAATGTATTTTCACTAGATATAGTGAAACATCTAAAGCTTATAGGCTTTACAATCCAATCTCAAAGAAATCAATTCTCAGAAGAGATGTCAAATTTCTGGAAAATCAATTCTGAAATGAATCAGAAAATCAGCAGATGGACAGTCAAAATCCATTGCTGCCAAGTTCTGAAAACGCAGAAAATTCAGAACAGTCAATACCTCAACCTGCTCTTCCAAGATTGCAAGTACAAAAACAACCTAAAAACTCTCAGGATAACTCAACTTCCAGCAGAGACTCGTTCTCTGAACCTCAAAATCAGAGAACTCGAAGTTTGAGAGAAATCCATCAGCAATTGGATGACTTTGAACAACACAATCTTTTTGCACTAATGTCATGTCAACCTACATCTTTTAAGGAAGTAGCTAAGGAGCCACATTGGGTTCAAGTCATGAACCAAAAAATTGACTCCATTGCGATCTTGTTGATTTTTCCACTCACAAGAAGAGTATTGGTGTCAAGTGGGTTTACAAGACTAAACTCAATGAAAAATGACAGATTGAAAAAGACAAGGCAAGACTTTTTGTCAAAGGATTCTCACAACAACTAGGTACTGACTATGGTGAAAATTTTTCTCCAGTAGTAAGACTAGACACTGTAAGGACTCTATTGGCCATAACAGCCCAACACAAATGGCAAGTATACCAGATGGATGTCAAGTCAACATTCCTGAATGGTTTTTTAGAAGAAGAGGTGTATGTCAATCAACCACCGGGATTTGAAGTCCAAGAACAACCAGCCAAAGTATATCGGTTGAAGAAAGCCTTGTATGGCTTAAAGCAAGCTCCAAGAGCTTGGTACAACAGAATTGACACTTACCTGATCAAAAGTGGTTTCAACAGAAGCCAAAATGAGCCAACTCTTTACACCAAAATAGATCAGCATGATAAAATTTTGATTGTATGTTTATATGTTGATGACAAAATCTATACTGGAAATCTTGAGTTAACAAATTTTAAACATGCCATGCAATCTGAGTTTGAGATGACAGATCTTGGCATAATGAAATATTTTTTAGGAATTGAGGTTGATCAGTCAACCAAAGACATTTTTTTTCTGTCAGCAAAAGTATGCAACATATATGATCAAAAGATTTCGCATGGAAGAATGCAATCCAGCAGAAACCCCTATACCTCTATGCACAAAATTGAGCAAGAAAGATGAAGGCCCTACAGTGGACCCTACCCTATACAAAATTTTAGTAGGCAGTTTGTTGTATCTTACAGCAACTAGGCCTGACATTATGTATGTAGCCAGCCTTGTTTCCAGATTCATGGAATCCCCCAAAGATTCTCACTGGAAAATGGCGAAACGAATTCTGAGATGTGTTGCAGGAACTCTCAATTTTCGCTTATGGTACACTAAATCTAATAGTAATCAACTTTCTGGTTACACAGACAGTGATTTTGCAAGCAGCCTAAATGACAGGAAAAACACATCTGGACATGTTTTTCACCTGGGCACGAACCTGATCTCATGGGCATCAAAGAAGCAACCAATTGTATCAATATCTTCTGCAGAGACAGAGTATGTCTCTGCTACCTCAACTTCTTGTCAAGCTGTGTGGCTGAGAAGAATATTGAAAGATATGTCACATACAAAAAATGATCCAACTCCTATTTTCTGTGACAATACTTCAGCAATTGCTCTATCCAAAAATCATGTGTTTCACAAGAAAAGTAAACACATTGACACTTGCTTTCACTTCATCCGCGAGCTATTCAATAATGGTGATATTGCACTTCAATTCTATGGTTCTCGAGATCAGCTCACAGATATCTTCAGAAAGCCACTAGGAAAATCTGTTTTTGATTTTCAGAAACAACACTTGGACATAATCAGTGCTGATGTTTGTAACTGTTGAGTTTACGAGGGAGTGTTAAATATAATGTAACCTCAACAGGCTAACTGTACACTGCCAGCTGTCCTGGCCAGCTGTACTTTTCTTTTCTTGATTTGCTTGAGCCTATTTAGCTTTTCCCTTTGCATTAGAAGTTCTTGATTAACTCTTCTTATTGTACTTTCTCCTTACATTCTCAATATACTGAATACAGTTTTTTGCTCTGTTCTTTTCTCTCTGCATTTCTTGCTTCACAATTTATCACATTTAAGCTGTTAAAATAATACCATAAAATGACTGAATATGAACTCAATCTCATAAAAAACAATTAGATTGAAATCATTCAAATTCCTTTCATGGAGATATATTATCATTGCCAAGTTGAGAAAGCTCTAAAATTTAAACATAAAATCAAATATACATTGTATTTATTATACTTGGTGATAGGCATGGTATATAGCTTTGAGTTAGGCTTGACTTTCTATTAGTTCATGGTTGACCATAACATATACATTCCTTTATCCAAAGTTTTAAAAAATATTTATTTATTTTAAATTTTAAATCTCATTTATGTGATATCTTATTGGCCAAAAACTTTGAAGTCTTATTGCTGCCTTCACTTCCCCCAATGTTATTGTAATAAATATTTCTTGGTTTTTTATATATATTGTCAAAAGTTGGGGGCCCATCTTGTTAAATAAATATGGTTGTTCTCATGGGCACCTTTTTCCTAGGCACATTTAAATAAAATAAAATAATATTTTGTATGTAGGATTTAAATGGATGACAATTGTACTTTTTCTTTCACAATTATTTGAGTGTTAAAGTTAAAATAAAATAATATAATATTTTGTACAATTCAAAGTTGATGGCATTTGTATTTTTTATTCACAATTTTTTTAAGGGTTAAATTTAAATATAAGTTTTATTTTTATATTACAAATTTTGAGTGTTAACCTTAAATATAAGTTTGAGAGTTTTACAATATATATCTAAATGTTTTATTAAATTGGGTTTTTTTAGATCATTCAAAATAATGTGAAGGGATATTGGTTATTATACCTGCCGCTTGCCGTGGTATATAGTATTGGATATCCTATTGATAGTCTATTAGCTGGGATTTGACCAAAATAATTTTGAGCATTTTTAAAGGTATAACATTACAATTTGATTTTTAAWTTTTTTTTAATTATTTTAAAACATTTTTCTGATTGGTTGTTCAAATGCATCTCTTATTACCTATTGGTAAGGACTTTATCAGAAGATATAAACTACCATCCAGCCTTGTTTACATATATTCTCTATTTAATAAAATAAGAAAATATTGTTGAATGCCTTATCTGAAAAGTTGCAGACTTCCATCCAATTCTCTTGTCCACTGCTTTCACCTGTTTCATATTAATTTACATCTTCCTAAAATTTTAAAGTTTATACAAATATATAAAGTAGTTTAAACATTCAACTTTTTAATCCAACACTGCTGTCACCTGTTTAATATTAATTTACATCTTCCTAAATTTTTAAAGTTTAAAGAAACATATAAAAATATATAAAATAGTTTAAACATTCAACTTTTAAAACTTTTATCTGACTAAAGTTTTTCTCATCAATTTTATCTAACATCCAATCAAAAAGTCAAAATTACTATACTGAAAAAATCAAAATTACAATTTTTTAATAAAATTTAACATACCTGGGTGGATATGTGTGGAACACATTTTAAATTTGTACTTGTACATATCCACCACATTTTAAATTTGTACTCGTAGTAATCAATCGCAGTATTTTTACTCGTAGTAATAATTTCCCAGCAACATGGCGAACGTTTCAATTCTACTGCAGTATACTGTGGAACTAAAGGACTTCTCCTGTAAGAAAAAATTTCAAAAAGTTGTTGTGAATGATGCATGCACAGTCAGAAGTTCAGCAACTGCAGGACATGAGTGATCACATTTCGATTCCACGGACAAAAAGTAAGAAATTCACAAACTGCAGGAAATCGAACACTTTTCATTCGGCATAACAACATGAATGAGGACCCTTCCACATTGTAGTTTAAAAGTTTTATTTTTTTAAAGTTTTTGGGTAAATTTTTTAGTTTGATTTTGCTCGAAAATCTAGTGAGGAATGGTTGAATCTGCAGATTTGAGTCACTAAGTTTGTATAATCCAAGTGCTTTAAGGTTTTTGAACAAACTGAATCCATTTATACATTCAAAAATACAATTTAAATAACAAAAAATTAAAATTTTTATCCAAATTTACATTGTTAGATTCCAACCAAAAAAACCCCAAAAATATAACTTTTACACAACATCCAATTCCACGGACAACTAGTCAGAAATCCACGAACTACACGGACAAGAAGTCACAAATCCACTAACTGCAGGAGATGAACACTTTCCATTCTACTGCCGTTTCAATTCCACGGACGTATACCTGTTGTAATGATGCATGCACAGTCAGAATTCCACCAACTACAGGACAAGAAGTCAGAAATCCACTAAGATGAACACTTTCCATTCCGGACAACAACAGGAATCAGGACAGTTCCACGGACAAGAAGTCAGAAATCCACCAACTACAGGACATGAATTCCACCAACTGCAGGACATCAATCACCATTCCACGGACGACAACCGACTCTCTTTATATAGGGAGATAGTACTTGCGAAATGAAGTGACTCCACATTCAAGTTATAAGTTTTGGGGATTACAGTAGCTGTCTCGAATTCACTAAAAGGTACTTCTTTTCAAGTCCCTGTCAGCAGGTTATCGATGTCAGGTTGGAAGATTGTAAACCAAGTAAACAGGAAAGGTTAAACCTTCGAGTTGGAAGATTGTAAACCAAGTAAACAGGAAAGGTTAAACCTTTGAGTTAGAAAAAAGGAGTTATGTGTACACCGAAACAGTAACTTAGAAATATCAAATATGGGTAGAATTGGGAATTATATAAATATTGAAAAAAATCAATGGTTTTTAATGATTTTACTTTTTTATTTAAAAATGGTAAAATGGTTTGGTTTGGTGAAAAATTACAATCTTTAAGTGTTTGGACTTCCATAAATTTGATTAAGATTTAACTCCTCTAGATGCTTAAAAGATACTCAATTAAAATAGAAAGATGAATACCATAAGACACTACCAAGATCTATAACCACTTTAGCAAAAATAATTGTTTTGATACATGTAAGTCAAGATTGTTTGTTATTAACTTTTCACTAGATTGTGAGTGAATCCTAACACTATGTAACTTAATAGAATGTCAGTTTGGGGTTGTATTTTCAATTATAACTTAATAGAATGTTAGTTTGGGGTTGTATTTTCAATTTGCCCTTATATTTATTATATTTATGGTATTTAACAATTTTTGAGGATATTGGAAATGCTTTGGACACTTGTATAAAGTCAAATCTTGAGACAGTTGTAGTCAGCTTATGCACACATGCATGCAATTGTGTTGACATTGACCTTAGTGTTTTTAGGACATTGAGGTGTATATGTCCTCTTCTAGGATATTTACAAGCTACTTGGCTCCATGCTCAAGCTCATCCTCTTGGGAAGAAAAGAACCAAATCAAAACCAAAGAACTAAAATTTTCTTGAGGAATCAAATTCAATTACTAACCTTGATCAAAATGAGGTCAATCACGACCCACAAGTGTCAGTTGGGAAATCCATTTCTTTCTCAAATAAAGAATTTGTTTTTTTAATAAATATGATCTTCTACTTTTAGACTCACATAACTCCTTAGAGGAATATTTTATAAAGAGAAAGAAATGAAATATAAAAAAAAAAATATCTATAATCAAATTAATATGCACATGTATTTTACTTCAAGTAAGAAGCTCTAATATTAAATAAGAAATATGCAAAAGAGTTTTAATTATTCATGTCAAAAGATATATGGTCATTAGATGTCATAGAGAACCCACTACACTCTTACTACTCTAAAGAGATCTAACAAATTAAGTCACTTCTTATTAAAATTGGATGTCATATTTAAATGAAAAATTGCTTTGTCTTATAGAGATCCCAGTACACTCTTACTATTTGTTTAAAGAAATCTAACAAATTAAGTCACTTCATATTAAAATTGGATGTCATATTTAAATGGAAAATTGCTGTCTTATAAAGATCCCACTACAATCGTGGATGTCATATTTAAATGGAAATTTTTTTTGTCTTATAGAAATCCCTCTACACTCTTACTACTTGTCTAAAGAGATCTTACAAATCAAGTCACTTCATATTAGAATTGGATGTTATATTTAAATGGGAAATTTCTTTGTCTTGTATCTAAATGAAGAAACTTAGATGCTTTGTATTCCCATCAAATGAAACAATTTTCACTTGTTGAGGTTTAGATATGTCAACTTATTAAAATAATTTTCTATTTTTTTTCTTTTTCCTTCTTTTCCATTATCTCATCATTAAAATGAAATGTGTAACTTCCAACATATATTGTCAATTAGTTTAGTCGATATACATAATAAGATTAATCTCCACTCTCTCATCATTACTTCCAACATATAGTGTCATTTAGTTTAAGTTTAATTGATGTATATAATAATATTCATCAATTATAGTAATGCATTTTTTTAGGAAATCATTCCAAAATATTGAATATAATATTGAATTATAAGAGGTGTGCCTATTCTTATCATGGAATTTGTTCTTCATCTTATATAAGAGATTCTTATACTTAATAGATAAGACTATTAATATTGTAATTTTCTCTACCTATGCAACATACACCCATTTGTGTTTATCATTATTAACTTAGAATGACTCATCACTCACAAAACAAAATTTATAGAAATCAATGACACTGGGCCTGAAGCCTTTAGCATAATTAATCATTTCTATGTTTTTTTGTTATTATTGAAAGCCTTGGATAAACAAAATTTAATGATTAAGAAAGAAACCAATATGGTTGGAAATTTGTATATTTTCATTGAACCACAATTTATAATTTGAAATTTAGACCATCATTAACCATCATCCTCAATTACCTTAAACAATGCCTTATTAATTAGTTCCTACCTATGAATTGACACACTTATGAAGCGCTCGATCTTAACCCAAAAACGCCTCTATTGAGGATCTTTGAAATCCCCTCTTAAGCCATCAGTCTAGTTCAAAATTTTAATAAATGTTGGAGAGAGGTCTTAAAAGTTAGGAATCGTTACCCCTTTTGGGATGATTTTTTGGAACTTCAAGTTGTAAGGTTCATATCTTCCATGTTAAGAGGAAAACATGATTCCAATGAATTCATCATTAAATCCTATATCCAATAACATGTATTTTTTCTACTTTCTTATTTAAATTAAAATTTTATTTATTTTGTTTTAAAAGTTCTTGATAGATTTTTATCTCCCAATTGTAAAGGTCCTAAGAGAAAAATCAATAGTGTAAGAATTACATAACTAAAGTATTAGAAAAGAGAAAAATCGATAGTGTAAAAGTTACATAACAAAAATATTAGAAAAAAATATTTAAAACACATGTATATTTACTCTTGAAAATTGTATTTTGTTTATATAAATGAAAGAAAAAAATTGTTCTAAAGACAATGTCTTATAATATGTGATTCAAATATTAATTAGACAACTTTGAAAAATAATGAAAAATTAATTAATAAAAATAAAAATAAGAAATAAAAAATGTAAGATAAAATTCTTTTACTTATTTTTTTTCTAAAATTACAAAGAAAAATATATAATAATTGTTTTTAACACATTTAATGAAATTAATAACTTTTAAAAATGTATATAATAATTGTTTTTAACACATTTAATGAAATTAATAACTCTTAAAAATGTGTCAACAGAAAAACATCTTTACAAATTATATTTTTATTATAGAAAAAAATTCAGAAAACTTTTTCATTTAAAATATATAAAAATAAAATAAAATAGTATTACCACATTTAAATAGAAAGTGAAATACACTTTCATTGATTCACCCTTGTATGGGGTTGAGATTCTCATAAAGAGGCTTATGCACAATAATATCAACAAATAATATTTGAATGAGAATATAAGCATGTTGTCTTATCTTTATTGGTTCACCCGTGTATGGGGCTGAGAGTCTCATAAAGAGGCTTATGCACAATAATATCACCAAATAATATTTGAATGAGAATATAAGCATGTTGTTTTATCTTTAAGATATATATCTTAGCTTAAGCATATATATTTAGAAAAGGTTTATTTGATGAAAATATTCCCTACTCATATAGAAGTATAGAAGTTTGACCAAACTCAAGTTTTTGGGTTGAAAATAAGCATACAGAGCTTATTCCTTTAGAGCCATAATATAAGTTTGACCAAACACAAGTTTTTGGGTTGAAAATAATAATATAGAGCTTATTTTTTTAGAGTCATAAAAGCTCTCCATGATGTAGACATTGTTATTAAAATGTTACAAGTTCGGGTTAAATTTATTTAGATATAAGAACTCTTTATAAGTTGAAAAACAATCAAATAGACCTTAACAAGATATATATGAAAAACAACCAAACAAACTTTAAAAAGATATTTGTAGTAAATACGTTTCTTTATATTAATGAAAACATATAAGAATGCAAACACCATTAATGATAAATAATGCGAAATATGAATTCTCTCATCCCTCTAGATCAAGTTCCTGACGCAGCCCTCCTCAACCCACGGGTCGGAAGGTTAAGTACACATGATCGTTCTTCTCTCCTTGGCCCAAAGAGCTCTCGGAAATGGCTCCTCTATTTCCCTTTCGAGAAATCTGCACCCACAGTCAACTTCAAGAAACTCCCCCTTTGTACTTCGAGAGACCGGACTTCGCACTTTTGCGATTCCGGTGGTCAAGTATCTTGTATTTCTATCTCCGAAACCCAAAAACCAGTCAACGCTGACCCTTTCTCTCCTTGTTTCAGATTTCTCCTTATCGCGATTTCGGCGGTCGCGATGTCAAGCAACTCGTCTCCTCGGTTCCCAAAACCCGATTTATCGAAACTCCAATGCACTCGCAAGATTTGACCTTTCAACGGCCTTTCACTCCATCGGGACTTCGGACTTCACGATATCGCGAATCCTAATGCAACAACTTCAGGTCTTTACCCTATGAAACCCCGAAATGGTCAACAGAGTTTGACTCCATGTCGATAGTGCACCCCATGTCCACTCTGTTGTCTTCTCGGGCCCACACAATCCTTTTGTCCCTTCGAGATTTCGCGATTCATGATTTTGCGAATCCCGTTGCAAAGATTTCGGGACTTCCACTCGCGAAAACCCGAAATAGAAGTTCACGAGTAAATCCAACGGCTCCTGTGTCTTGGATCTATGGCTCTACTCCTCTTGAGCTTAGAACCTTTTGGAATACTCGCGGTAACTCCCCTACTCCTCCGTGAGATCTGACGGCTCACGGGACTTCACGAGTTCTCCACAGAAAATTCCGATCGTCCGTTCTTCCCTTGAGAACTTGTCCTCCTGCGGTCCGATGTCTCTACGCCTTCCTTCATATTTTCAAGGTACTTGTCCTATTGCCTTCCTTCGACGACTTTGAAGGCTTCAAATCCTTCTGAACTTTCCCACGACTTCGAGTCTTTCAGAAAACTCCCGCTCGCACTCCTTGCGGAAAACCTTCAAACACCTTCAAGTGTTTGGCTTCCTTCGACTCTGAACGCTCCTACAACAACAGTACCTCAACAAACCATTCAAGTTACCAAACCTAAACCTCTACTCGACTTGCGCACACCTTGCACAACTCCTGTGCCCAAACTGCACGTCTGAGGAAATGAGAACAAAAGCTATCTAGTCTGAGATTTTAGAGACAAACCTTTGAACCCTTTGTCAATGCACTCCTTGCGGACAATTTCAACTGCACTCCTTGCAGGAACTCTTTCTTAGATAGAGAAACAATTCAAATTCATTTTGTTACCCTTTCCTCTCAGATTTCAGACATTCAACAAGAAATCATTCATACATAGAATAAAAGTAATTGCATGACAGAAAGAGTAAAATAACCATGAGCATAACATTCAAATATGCCTACACAGAGAATATTTGAACACCATGAGTCTGAATCAAAACCTTCTTGTATTTATCCAGAACTTCTGTACATGGAATTCTCGCTACAACTCTCTGCTTATTTTCTCTATGCTCTCAATTTGCATAATCCCCTCTATCTTACAATACACAATGAGGGTGTCTATATTTTGTTTCCCTCTTGCACTCTAAATCTATCTAATCTAACATTAAATTCTATCTACTTGCATTAAATACTATAAATACCTCCTACCTACTAAGGACGAGAGTGGATTGCTCAAGGTCCTTTTACATTTTACAAGTGCGCTCCTTCTTAATTATCTCATTTAAGTTTGGCGCATTAACTTCAAGAGATTTCAAAATTTGCGCTGGGCGCTTGTCCAGCTGTCTTTTGCCTCCGTGCTAGCTCCCTTGAGATTCTCCTGCATCAGTTCCCCACCTTTACTCTAATCCCTTGAGTATAGAATTTTGTACAATCTCTCTATTTTTATTTAGATCTCCTCTACTCTTTTCAATCTCAACTTGTCCAAGTGTATCATGAATACTATTGACATCGAGTTCTGCCATTTCCAAATCTACAATTGAAAGAACATCAAGATAAGCCTATTTTCCCTCTCTAGCTAACCTTTTACTTTCTTCAATATTGTTCTCCAAGACCTTTAAAGCAATTTCTCCTTTTATATGCTCAAATTGTGAAAAGGGGGCAATTCTCGATACATTGAGTTTTTTCATCCACACTATAAATTCTTGGAATTTGGATCTGGACATAAAAGATTCCCTCTCTTTTTCATAAATACTCTTCAAAGAATTATTGATTACCTGCTAATGTCTTTTAATGGCATCCAAACTTTCATACAGATCCTGCTGGAAAATAAGCAACTTCTCATTCACCTATGATGCTAGTTTCTTGAAGGTATAAATATCAATTATTGTGCTCTCGATTGTGGTTATTTGAGCCTACAATTGATGTATTAATGTATCTCGCTGGGAGAGCATATTATTACTCAAGTCACTACTACATATGACCAATTTTCCCACGGTTTTTCATTGCTATTGCCACACATCCATCACACTTCCCACGAAGCCAAACCATATTTTTCATGGAACTTTTTACATCGCTATATCCACGCACTAAGATTATTCGTGGAAACATCGACGAAATCAGGCTGCCAAGTTCATGGAAAGAAGAAGAGATGTATACCTTCTTGTGACGAACATGTGTTTCTATAGAGACGACGAAGCACGACAATAGCGACGAAGTCTTGTAGCAGAGTAGAAAACCCACCAATGGTCTATGACGCAGATGCCATATTTGCGATGAACATACATCGCTATAGAGACGAATTCTATAGGTTTAAAAAAAAATTGATAGCTTTCTAGTCTCCGAAAACAATGATATGCTACAGAAGCCTTACAATGATATGCTACATAAGTCCCCATATTCATGATACATAGAAGCCTTAGTACTATACCTAATGAAGAATATGATTTATTTTTGATTCATGCACAAATTTGATGTCTAGCCCCAATCGCTTATCCTACTTCAAGGACAGATCCTTTCAAAGAGGGATGATAGTGGTTGATACGAGGCACTTATGACCTTCTCTTTGTTTCGATAATAGGTTATATTCTACTAAACAGGGCCAACCACATGAAGGTGGAAGATCATATGGCCCCTTCCCCCCCTCACATCGCTCTCAATTCCCCATACCCAACAAACGATTTTGTTTATATAGAAAATATATAGACATTCATGCATAACTTGGCTAGTCATTAAAACATATGAACATATAAACATTGAATCATAATGTTGTAATTCATATAAACAATGTTTCATACTAGAAACATTGATAAACGTCCAAATACAAGTCATGAATTTATACATCTAGTTTTTCTTTGATTTATGTTTTTTTACATTCATAAAATTGACGATTGGGTATCATAATCATCCTTTGACACTGTATTTCCTGCACCCTATTGTTCTATGGTTTTTGTTCCTATGCACTCATATACCATACTTTTGGTACGTTGCTAAGAAGGGCGTGGAGGCACATGTGTAGGGGCGTGAATTGAAACAATGAAAATGATCATATCGATATGTTGAAATATAATTGAAGTAATTACTTCATTATTTTGATTAACATTACAATATTTCTCTTTACCTCTCTCTGTAGTTGTGACAGTTGATGCGTTAATTTCTTGTCCACTTGGTTCCTCTCGTAGTTCACCCTCCTGAGCTACATGCTCTTCCATTTAAAGAAGATAATATATAAGTATAAGTCAGGAAATAAATATCTATAATCACAGTAATTATTTCTAATTCTGAAGCATACATACCGGAATGGGTACTCTGCTCCCCACTACCATTGGAAATGTGCTCCCTAGTATAAAGTGGTGTCTGTTGAATACCGATAGATTCACTGTTGTGGCTGCATTGTTTCTTGAAAACAAACATAAATACTTAGTTAAGGGTGACATAATAAAATATGAATAGACTTTACAAGCATGTTACTGTGGTTTCCTTATTCATTTTATTTACCTGCATTTGTGTGGCTAGGGAGATTGGAGTTTTCCCCAAGCTTGTCAGATATTCAATCATACTTTTAAAATAGTTCTTGTAACCAAGCTTTAGGTCATCCTCGATGGCAGCAGTATGGAACATATTTAACTACAATGCATAACACCATTAAAATTACCAATAACAAAAACATATATTTGTTCACTACTGTTAAATAAATATTCACCACAGTTAATCATTTAATTTTTACGATTCGGGATTTTAGTTTTCCATAGCCATCTTGGCCTAGTTTAACATTAGATATCAGAATTGTTACTTAAAACAAGAAAGAAAAACATAAATGAGCATATTTCACTAAGAAGATGACATGAGTTGTACCTTGTTTTACCGGGTCATGGATGTCTTCCTTGTTTTTTAAACAAGTTCTCCTTTGCATCCTTTATCAGGGCCTTACACTCTTTCTACGAAACCATGGGAGGTCTCTCATGCTTAAGGTCTAATTGGAATTTCTCCCCATATTGGACCCTGGTGTATTTTAAATTCTCGTCGGCTAACTTTGTAACCACTTTCTTGTTGAATGTATTTCCGAACAAGTTTACCATGTGGCCTATCAATACATATTTTTTTTCTCTATCTTGGGTATTCCACCATGTGCGAATGGTGGGGCCAAACAACTCCAATGCTTTGTCATTCAAGTTTATGTAAAAAACATTGTTTCCTTTAGAAACACGTTATCCATTAATTTATAATAATCTCAACAAATGTCCTTTTCAATTTCATGATAAAAATGAATCAATTAATTAACAAATACCTGCAATATTTTGAATCTTGATCGGACCACATGCGTCATCCATCGGAAAGGTGAGATATAGTGACCTGATGCTTTTAATTCGTGTTGCTCTATGATAGCTTCCTCACTATCTAGAATACGTTCATCTCCAAAGTCATGTGGAGTCCTAGGCTCTGGCTCATCATGTTCTGGCATGTCATGTCGATCAACATCAATGCACACATCAATGGATTTGAGGGGAACCTCAGGAGGGTAAAAATCCTCATTTGTACTTTTCTTTGTCGACTTTTTGTTGCATTGGACCATCACTGCTACCTATAGCAGTTGCAAGATCAATAAGTTCACAGGGCACGGGGTTTAAAAACTCCTACAAACATAAAAATTTACTTTATCAGATCATATAGAAAATATAAAACAAAAAAATAGATATGAAATTGTCATGGATAATAAAAGTATGTGAAGATGCCACTTACCCCAAAATTAATTATTAGATTTTGTAGCTCTGCAATTCTTGCCCTGTCCTCCTGTGTCAGTGGTCTTTTGTGAAACAAAGCTAGATATTCTAGGCTTTCCTTCTTCAATGCCTTCACAACAATTGCTATTGGGTTAGTGGAATAAAATATCTCGTCCTCAAGATCCTCATCGTCCAAATCGACTGTATTGGACTAAAAACATCAAACAATAAATGAAATTAAAATAATTTTATCATCATTGTTTTTTAGATATTGTAATCAAATTTAGCTATTATCAAGCACTAACAGTTACTTGATGGTGTTGTGCGGTCGATGACTTCCCATGAACACCCTTCTCTAATCTACTATGAGTGGGTGACTTCCCACGGTGACCATGCCACAATACCTTAATGAATAAAATTAATGAGATGAACTTTAACATTTGAGAAATTAAGTTATTGTAGTCATAAGTTGTTACTATATTTAACATTTTTCTGTTGAGGCATAGCGGGTGCCTTTCCATGGTCACTCTGGACAGATGTAGCGTGTGATTTTCCATGGTCACCTTGGATAGATGTTGACACAATAAATCAATCAATAAAAGTTATGAAATTCACCTATAACAATAAAAAAATGAAATATTGGAGTAATATCGTAAAATAAATAATGAAATTTCATAAATTTAATTGTTGTAGTCATAAGTTGTTATTATATTTAACATTTACCTACTAAGGCACAATGGGTGCCTTTCCATGGTCACCCTGGACAGATGTAGTGTGTGATTTTCCACGGTCACCTTGGACAGATGTTGACACAATAAATTAATCAACAAAAGTTATGAAAGTAATTGTAACATTAAAAAAATGAAATATTCTAGTAATATCATAAAATGAATAATGAAAAATGAAATATATGCAGTAAAAAATTGAAATATTTCAACGATAAATTATAACAATGATTGATCAAAGGTTGAGTTGAATGGTATGTAATATATTTACCTCCATAGCCACACCCCATCCATCTATTCGATTTAAGTTGTAATCGATCAACAACTCTTCACGTGGAACTATTGTTTTTGTTGCACATACAAATATATGATTTCCTTTGCATCCTTCAAATATGCAATTCGGTTTCTTATTTGTCATCACTGGTCGTGTACTATTTATAGAGCTCGCAATGTTTCCAAAATCTTTTGGTCTTCCATGAATATACATAGTCTCCCCTTTATTTTGATTGTTATCTACTAGTTGTATATAATTTGCGGAAACTCTGTATCTCTGCATCCTTCGCGTATATCGAACCAACATCAACCAGTGATTGTATTTGTATAATGTTATGACATACTCCTTCAATTCAGTTACAGTACCATAGCCGACCTTTATGCCATCCATAGAAAATAACCCCAATCCATGTAAGGATGAAGGAGCAATGCAATACATCCTCCCACTAATGAAGAAATTTGTGCCCACTTTAGGTAGTTCCTTAGGTACCCATCGTTGAACTAGATGTCTATACCTCAAGGGAAACTCAATGTTACCTATTCTCTCAGCATCATAATTACATGACCCTCTATTGGAAATAAAAAATTGCATGCGTATACAAAATTTTTTCTTTACCTTTTTAGATCTAGTTGATCTAGATCTGGTAGATCTAGTACAACACGTCTCACTTTCAATCTCTTTGAGTATATCTTGATCACCACTCAAGGAAGATAGATTCAAAAAATACCTATTTGGTTGTACCTACACTCATTCAATCAAGAAGATAAGTTATCGTGCAAATATTTATATCAATTAAATGTCAATATTTAATTATAATATTTTATTTCCCTAACCCCTCTCCCTAACTATAAATAAGACCCTACCCCCTAACATTATATTACACTCACTCACACCTCTCTCTCCTATTTGTTGTGGCTATCTCATTTTTTCTCCCTTGGTGATGGTGTGGCCTCCTCTCTGGACTATCTTCTCATATCTGAAGTATTTTTCTTAGACACTGTTTGGTTAGGACCTACTTCTGGAAATTCTTGTTTGTAGGAGATGAGGGTCAAAATCCCTGACGTGTTGCTTATCCTCTCCTTTAGATGACAGACTTAAGAGAGCCAAGGACCCAAGGGAAGGTGTCGCGGCCTCTCTTCTTGGCTTCCAGAATAGTTTTTGAGGGCCACTGATAAAAAGAAATAGGTGTTGCAACCTCTTCTATTAACTATTGTTACATGTGTTCAAGCTCCTATGGATGTTTATCTTATTGCTAATGATCCAATGGGTGTTCTCCTCTTGTTGTCCCCTGTGTTGGGGTGTTTATTCAGTACTTCCTTCTTTTCAGTTATGGAGGGTTTGCTATGGACTATAGTGGAGGGTTTGCTATGGAATGTAGTTATGGAGGGTTTGCTATGGACTGTTGTTATAGAGGGTTTTGTTGTTTGATAAGGAGAGTTAGTTGTCTCAGTTTTTAAAGATCTTGTTGTCCCTTTTTGTGGAGATCTTGTTGTCCCTTTTTTCTTGAAGCTCTCGTTGTTCCTTTTGTAGAGATCTTGATGTCCCTTCTTTTGAAGATCTTGTTGTCACTTTTCTGGAGATCTCGATGTCCCCTTTTTGTAGATATCTTGTTGTCCCTTCTTTTGAAGATCTTGTTGTTCCTTTTGTGGAGATCTTGTTGTCCCTTTTTATGAAGATCTTGTTTCCCCCTTTTGTGGAGATATTGTTTCCAGCTTTTGTGGAGATCTCGTTGTTCCTTCTTTTCAATATCTTGTTGTCCCTTTTTGTGGAGATCTTTTTGTCCTTTTTTTCTGAAGATTTTGCTGTCCCTTTTTGTGGAGATCTTGCTGTCCCTTCTTTTCAATATCTTGTTGTTCCTTTTGTGGAGATCTTTTTGTCTCCTTTTTGTGGAGATCTTGTTGTCCCCTTTTTGTGGAGATCTTACTATCCCTTCTTTTTAAGATCTCGTTGTCCCTTTTGTGGAGATCTTGCTATCCCATTTTGTAAAGATCTTGATGTACCTTTTGTGGAGATCTTGCTATCCCCTTTTGTGGAGATCTTGTTGTTGTAGGAAAATCTCCCTGTGGACAGGTAGATTGCCTCAAAGAACTTGACCCTAACTCAAAGACAAAAAATGCTTAAAGTGGACACTGACTTCCTTTCAAATCTATACAAACTAACACATGAGAAGGAAGGAGAATAGAAGTACCTCTTTATCGACGTTTTTCCCTGCACGCTCCGAGTTGAGCTTCAATCCTTTGCTCATTGCTGAGTCCTGTAGACAAACAAGATACTACCACTTCCTACTCTATTGATATTAGCTTGAAAACAGATCTATCTATCAATGATAAGTTCATGTAAGATTAGACACAAACTAGAAAGAAACAGGCCAAGCGTGTCATATTAATGAGAATAACGACAACAGTACTTACAATCATAGATGCGAATGTGACAACTTCGTCAAGTCCCCTTCGTCTAACCCTTGGTCAAAAGATCCACAACCTAGATGACAACAACTTCACTGATCACTCTCCTTTGGCTGACTGTGTGTTTCCTATGAGATCATGGGTTTCATGCTAGCAATTCTTCCCCATTTTCACCATCATAGAGCTTGCTTATATAGGTTAAGAGGAGCTTAACCTATTGATTTATCTTTATAAAAAGTTGAGGAACTCCCTCCTTAGATCAGGGATCTTCTGATGGAACCAAGAATTCTAATGCAAATTCCTTCTAAACTTGAGAGATGCTCCTATTATTCTCCTCAACGGGCCAACTACTGCCTCAGATTAGACAACTCTCCCTCAAAAGGAGCATACGAGTGCTATAGCACTCCCTGAGAAGCTTGAGGGGGATGCCAGCACTCCAAAGATGGATAGCACTCCTTTAGAAGGGTAGACAAGCGTTATAACGCTCCCTGATGCTTTATAGGGGAGCACCAGTGCTCCTAAGGCTGATGTAGGGAGCGCTGACCCTCAAAACCCTTGTTTAAGAGCTCTCCTCGGTTGATAAGAGTTCCTTGACTTCAGTTAACCAGTTTCCCTTCTCCAAATCAAGTGTATGAGATGTCTTAAGTGCCTCCTTAGTGTCGTCATTATGGCAGTATGCTTGAACAACAATTGTGACACTTTTAACCAACTTGCGACACTTGAAAAAGTTGTAAGGAATATGCAACACTTACGACAGTTGAGAGGAACATGCGACACTTATCCAGTTGAGTAATTTTGACGTGTAACAGAATGCCCCCCAAAGTATGAAGTTAGAAGATGTGAACTGATAACTGAAATGATTTGTAGACGTTCAAGCAAGGGTATAGACTCAGAGAACCTGACGGAAGCTGCACAAAAACATCCAAAAAATATCATGACATATTTCAAAACCCAAGGTAGGCATACCTATGCTTGGGTGATCAAGACTTGCAAGATATGGCCGCCATAAAATACACTGCGGATCCATAATTGTATTGATAAGAAGGTATAACCACCGAAGATACAATGTGGATCTATACTCTGATGACTTGGACTGATTGTAGCCACGAAGAATACACAATGGATCTACGAGATGACAAGACATAGCCACGACCAATACAAAGTGGATCTATGTAACAATGTATGTGTTATTTGTCCAATAGAAACTCCTTCGCAACCTGGGAAAAGCATATATCAAAGTGATTACTCAACCCAGGGTCTTCTTACCAATCCCAATGTGGTACGATTCTAACCATGTGAATAGATGTCCTGACGTCGAACATGGCAGAAACCACTTGATTACCGGTCAATGGTGTGAACCGTTAACAAGTGCGAGGGAGATCACCATTAAAGTCAATGATTCCCAAGGTACCCTAGTACATTCCAGCGAATGTGAATAGATGAGCTGATGTCAAACATCTGTGGAATCATCCGATCAGAGGTCAATGATGTAAACCCACTATCGAATGTGAGGAGGCCTTCCATTGAGGCATGCAGGTCCCAAAGTACTAACTGGTTTCTAAGTCTGATTCCCGGATAATGTGTTGAAGTCGATGGGAATAGACTCATCGAGGGAGGGACTTGATGTATCCCCCATCAACGACACAAAACAGACATAGAGGTGTAATTGGTAGATCAAAAGAACATGGACTGACATGGGTTTTGAGGCAAGATATTTGGGATGGCTGACTCTCGAAGCAGATACTTCCCTTGAACACTGAGGCACAACAACAAAACATGACATGGACCAACACTGTGCAGTGGATACTGTGACTTGCATTGGGTGACCCAAAGGAGTGAAAGGAACTCAAAGGATTGGCTCAGTGCAGAGGTTCAGCGAATTATGATGCGTACAAATGACAAAGTGCCGTTTTCAAGGGCAACTCTAAGAATTGCTGGATAATGTTCTCAAGAGACTGCTTGGCTTGCTCCTTTCAATTTTTCCCCCATCCAGATAGACGAGTACCTCTTTTTTAATTTAATGAGCTCGAGGAGGATAACACATGCTCGATATAACTGACCCTCGGTAAGTTCCTCTTCCTTTGTTTAGCGAACCGAAAGAAGTAAGGGTTCGGTGCCATATGGGTCTGTCGATGTGTGTTTTAACGAGTCCACAGACAGAAAACTCGAAGGCTTTTTGGGATTATAGAGTTTGGAAAAACACTTAAAAGAGAACTCTCTCAGTTCCTTTTTCGTATAGTAGTCAAACGAGACCGAAAAAGAGATAAACTATCACTCGAAAGACGCCCTTTCTAACCTTTTAACGAGTGTGAAAGGAAGCAAGGTCACTCGACAATATTTTCATATTTAGAGAGTCTGAAAAGGGTTTAAAGATGAATCTAGGGGGGTTCCTTTTTTGTGTGTTCATGTATCCGTACGGGTCTGAAAAAGAGATAAAATTTTACCTGGTTACGTTCTCATATTTTCGAGCTTGAGAACGAACTAAGACTATGCTCCTAAGTGTCACAAGGTAAATAATCCATCAGAACTGTCAGGAAACCTGCGATGTCAAGACTACAAACCAGGGGTTTAGCGAAGCAATTATGTTATTAGAGAAACCCAAAAATGACCATACCTTATAAAAATGAAATTTTATAAATAACAATAGAATGAAAATTCCATTTACCATTTCATTTTGCACAAGGATTTTTGAGTAGTGGAGATTCTCATTTTGAGGTGGATCTTGTTTTGTTCGCTGCCGGAGCTATGGTTCACCATTTTGCTTGCCGTTTGGACTAGGTAGATGTCCATCTCTTCTTCTTTCAAACACATGGTTAAACATTCATTTTTATAGCATCATTTAATTTGAAATATGAAGCCCTAAATTGCCCAAAAAGATCAAAATTGGCCTCTTTGAAAAATGATTGAAAAAGAGGATTCTTTTTGCAAAAACGTTTTAGAGGAGGATGGCTTAGATGCCAATGCCCCAATGGTTGATTGGATGGGTCGTTTTTGGAAAAGAACCCATGAAAAATCTTTCCATACGCCCACGCAGCCACAAAGAAGTCGTTTTGATTTTTTAAACGTTTTTATTGCTATATGATGAATGTAAATGGCTAAGGAAGGGCGCGGTGATTGTAAAAGAGGGTGTGATCATTTTAAATGATGTGGGCATTTAGATTTCATGTTTTAAACTGCTTTTAAAAATTGCCGAAATTACCAAAACGTTGAAATAATGAATTTCTTTATTTTTTTGTTTTGTAGGTGATTTCGGCGACCATGATTGAGTGGAAAGAAAGAGAACATGAGATGGATGACTTAGCCACCTTGCAGAGTCCTCGCACACGGGCCACATTTCGAGCTTGTAGCTTACTAAAGTTCTTCAAATTGCAAAAAATGAAGAAAGAGATTTTGTTGCTTGAGCATATGATCGACCTATGGGATGTTGCGAAGAAAGGATTCCAGATCAGCACACTGCTTTTAACCATTGAGTTAGAAGACGTGTATTTTTTGACTGGCCTCTTGAAAAGAGGGGTTCCCATATCGTTTTCCGGGCAAAGGGCACTACCTGAGCAAGTGGACGTGTATCTGGCACGCCACTGTATCCCAGGAGAAATACTGGTAGGGGGTAGGATCCCTATCAAGGATGTTCGAGAGCTACCCCTCCAATCTATACTGTTTGCCATCACAAGCGTGATGGGCAGTACTAGCGCGCATCTGGCATCAAGATCGCAGGTGGATTATGGTGTTCAGTGTTTGGAATCAACACTCTTCAACTGGAGTGCAGGGTTCCTTCGAAACGTGAAGGAACGGGTTTCACGGTGCAGGACGGGACATAAGCAGTTTGGTTATGGCTCATTTCTAGTCTCATTTTTCCTAGAGTGCATCCCCCAGATGCAGCCTCAGATAGCACTGGTGGTGTGACCAGTGGACAAACCGAGGATGGAGAGGTGGACTAGTCTGTCTCCAAGGCTAGTAGCGGAGTCAGAGTTTTTTTTCACTAGCGATTTCTTTGCCTGGATGAGACGACAATATATCTGGATAGAGGACTTCCCGTATGCTGAGGTGGATTTCCGCGGGAGAATGGATTTGATTCTACCCACGGGGGAAGACTGGGATGTGTCAGGTAAAAGATTGAGCCATACCTTGTCTAGTTTTTGTTTTTTAAGTTTTTAATATGTATATATTTTTTTGGGTATGTAGAAGAGTTTTTAACATATGTATTGTTTTCAACATGCAGACAAGGGAGCAGTGTGCCCAGCCAATATACCGGTACCAGGATGTCGTGGGGACATTTCGGTTGCAGCAGATCCAGTAGTACCAGTGATAGGTCTCCAAGAGGTTGAGAGAGACCTCCAAGGCCTCATGATGGGAATTCCTCCTTTACGGAGGGGAGAAGTGTCTTTACATCTACAGAGGCACATTGTGGGAGTACCATAGAATATCAATTCTCTATTGAGGTGCGTAGTGCACGTGGTGATGTGTTACTCGCAGCACAATGTAGTGTGGGGAGATTAGAGTCTCTCTGGTGATCATATTTTTGTATGCCTTGTCAGGCGATGTTGTATGGGTGTAAAGACCCAATATTTTTCTCTTCTACATAATTTTTTGATGTAATCCAAACATTTCAGTCACACCATATATATATATACAGTTTTGAGTTTTTACAGTGCCAATGATTTGTACATGATGATGTCTGTGATGTGTTTTAATTTACATGTAATGTACAGTTTTTCTTTCCTTAAATCTTATATGTGGGCGAGATATCGATCCATGATATAATTAGCTAACGAATCTGAAACAATATTAAGTTCTCTTGGAATGTGTCTATATTCAATGTAATCAAACATTCGTTCAAGACGACAAACTTGTAAGTGGAGACGTAGTAGGATAGGACTACGGATAGCGTAGATACGGTTGAGTTGATAGACCACGATTTGGGAGTCTAAGTAAACAATGATACGATAGATACCTAGGGAGGAGGCTTGGGTCAACAGTCCGATGACAGCATGATATTATGCCATGTTGTTGGTTGCTGGTCCTAAGCAGAGACCTCTTGAACTCACCACCTCGTCGAATTGGTAAATAACCCATGCTGCTGAAATAATGTTTCGGGTATGTTGACTAGCGCCATCCGCAAACCTGAAAAAGATAGTAAAGGAAGACGTCATCTACGCATGAAAACACAAGCACAGTCATGAGTGGCAACGATAAAGACTCGAGCATGCGAAAGAAATAGACACACCAAACTAAAATACAATAATGTACAAAGTACAGATGCTAGGTGATCTAGGCATTGTACTTTTTAAGGTAAAGCCCATTTCGGGGCTCTCCCAGGGAAATTCCATCATGATCTACTAGTTCGTAAGCGCCTCTGTGTAGAACACGCTTCACGATGTAAGGACCATGCCATAGAGGTTCTAACTTTCCTGTCCCCAATTTATCGTAATCTTGGTCATAAACGAGGACTAAGTCTCCTTCCGCAAAAGTCTGAGCGTGGACGGATTTGTCGTATTGACTCTTAATTCGTTTCTGATGTGCCTCATTAATGAGAGAAGCATCACGATGTGTTTCATCTAGCTTGGATAGATACAATAATCTTTCTTCTTCAGCAAAAGTATGGGGCAGGAGTTCTACTTTCAGTTTGAGTGATGGAATCTCACACTCGATTGGTAGAACGGATTCAATGCCATATACCAACTGGAAAGGAGTAAATCCAGTTGAAGTTTTCACAGAAGTGCGATAGGCCCAGAGAGCGGAGAAAAGTTGTAAATTCCACGATGTCTTGTTTTCCCCTACCATGCATTGGATCATAGTTTTTAGGACTTTGTTGATGGCCTCAACTTGTCCGTTAGCCCGAGGGTAGTAAGGGAATGAGTTTTCATGGCGAAAACCCAATTTGACATGTAATTCACTCATCATCTGACTTTTGAAGTGTGCACCATGATTAGTGACAATGGAACGTGGTACACCAAAACGAGTTATGATATGGTTGAAAAGAAACAGAGCTGCAATATGACCGTCGTTCAAGAAGGTAGGCATAGCCTCAGCCCATTTGGTGAAGTAGTCGACGGCGACGATGATGTAACCGTGCCCCCGGGCTGAGGTAGGATTACACTACATGAAATCGATACCCCACTTAGCAAAGGGGCCGATGGCGATAATTGGGTGCAGCGCAGTAGGGTGGGTGCGTGCCTTCTTGTTAAAGACTTGGCAGGGTGGGCATTTTTTGACGGCCTCAATGCAATCTTTGAAAATCGAGGGCCAAAAGTAGCTGGCACGTAGGATTTTTTGGGCTATGGCCATCCCGGAAAGGTGACCGCCACAGGCACCAAGGTGACAATCATTCAAAACGGGTTCAGCCTCCTCGTGAATCAGAAATCATCAAAGGATGGTGTCAATACCACGGTGATACAATGTGTTGCCAATGAAGAGATAACGACATGAGTGGTGATGAATGCGTCGACGCTCTTCGCAAGAAATGTTGGGTTTGAAGGTAGAGGAGAATGTCTTCGTACCAAGGATCGGAGGTGATGATGAGGAAGAGAGATTCATCGAGGAGAGAATCTCTAGGTTCAATGTTTTCATCGGCACGAGGGAGAGCACAGATAAGCTCTGCAAACACCAGGGATTTTTTGGCTTTGGCCTTCGTAAACTCAAGATCAAATTCCTGAAGAATAACAATCCATTTAGAATATTTTCCCCCAAGTACTTGACATGTCAATACGTGGTACATGGGGTTGGAGTCTGTGATCACCGTGGTGGTGCGTAATAAGATGTAATGGCGAAATCTCTGGACAGCGATGACGGCTGCCAGAGCCAGTTTCTTGACATGTGAATATCGGAGTTTGGGTCCAGATAGACTCTTGATCAGATAATAAATCACATTATCTTCACCGTTGGGGTCCTCCTGAACTAACACGATCGCAATAGTGGAAGTGGAGGCGACCAAGTAAAGGATATAGTCCTTTGTATACTCTGGAGGGTGTAACAAGGGAGTGTGTGTCAAGGTGTGCTTGAGAGCATCGGATGACCATTGGGCAGTGTCATCCTAGATGAAAGGGATGTTTTTCTGCAATAACCACATGAATCCTTTGGTTATCTTGGCGTATTTGTAGATGAAACGACGAAGGAAGTTTGCTTTGCCTTGCAAACTTTGGAGTTGGGATAAATTGGTAGGTGGGGGTAAGGCTAGAATGGCCTTGATCTTTAAGGGATCCACCCTGCTCCCATCTTTGGAGACAATGAAACTGAGGAGTCGACCGGATTCGACAGCGAAAATGCACTTGTGGGGGTTCAAGCGAATACGGTAGAACCGACATCCAAGAAAAATCGCCCGCAAATGATCAATGTGATCGGATCTATTGGAGGAATGGGAGGGTAAATCGTCGAGGTAAGGCTCTGCGATATGCTTGATATCGTAGAAAGCATATGACATGGCCCGCTGGAAAGTGGCGCCAATATTTTTGAGGCCAAATGGTAACTTTCGATAGGTGAAAGTTCCCCATGGAAAGATAAAGGCTGTCTTATGTTGATCAGAAGGTAAGATTTCAATCTGGTTATACCCAAAAAAGCCATCCATGAAAGAGAAGATTATGCTCCCTGCGCAATTATCGATGATTTGGTCGATGAAGGGCGTAGGGTAGTTGTCCTTAGGACAAGCTTTTTTGACATCTCCATAGTCCACACAAACACGGATGGTCCCTTGTTTTTTGGCGACCGGGACAAGGTTGGAGACCCATTCTGTCAAAGGGACGGGATAGATAAAGCCATATTTTAGAAGTTTTTCAACTTCTTCCTTTATAGCTACAATTTTCTTAGGATGAATCAGGCGAATCTTTTGTTGAATAGGTTTCACGTCAGGGTAAGTTTTGATTTCATGTACGACGATTGAAGGGTCGATCCCTGGCATCT
The DNA here is from genome assembly GCA_009831015.1 of Picea engelmannii. NCBI lineage: Eukaryota > Viridiplantae > Streptophyta > Pinopsida > Pinales > Pinaceae > Picea > Picea engelmannii. The sequence goes on from ML777976.1 coordinate 204,537, forward strand.
CCTCGTAGCTCCATGTGAAGACATCGCGAAATTCCTTAAACAAAGTGGTGTAAGAGACCACTTCCTCGGGTGTGTAATTAGCACCAAGGTTGATGTTTTCCACGACACCTTCTTTGATCGAAATGTCAATAACGATCATAGTAGAGATGTTACCCATGTTCCCCTCAGAGAGAGTATCTTGTGTGAGGATGGGAGATTGCGATGCATTGGTAACATCGGGAGGGAAGAAAGAGCGTATGTCTTGGTGAATTTCTTCCAAAGGCAGAAGAAAAGAGGATTGAGGATGGTTATCATCCCAAGGAAGATCGTCAATGGTAAGCATTTCCATAATAGATTCGTTAGAAGGAAAAAATTGGGAAATGTAATCAACGGCGGACAACAGGGAATCCAACCATGAGGGCACCGAGTAGGCATCGGGTGCCAATGAATGTGAATTATTGGAAGAGGGAGAGGTAGATTGAATATCTACATATGCGGCCTTGGCTGGGCTAAGTGGCATAGTGTCACCGAGCACATCGAATTCCATAGGACTAGGTACAATCCAAGGATAAGATGATTCCAAGGATTGATAAGGCATAGTCGAGATCATATTGATGACGAAAATATGATAAGCGGTAGGTGGAAGTGGTGTAGGGAAAGTACCCATAAGGCTAGAATCTTTCAATAAGCCAACACCAATGCTTTCATACGTAACTGGGTGGTCTCCCAAAAAATGAATGTTGTTGGTGGCAGGGATGCGAGCGTTGGGTGTACAGAAATCAAGCTGATCGACGGTGACAATTTTGCCTTGATGGGGAAATTATACACATCGAAATACCGATGAGGTGACGGTAGTCATAGCGTAGAACCAACTTATTCCAAGTAGTAGGTTGTAATCGAGGGGAGCATCGAACACCTCGACATCAACGGTAACAGTTTTTCCATCCAAATGAATGACTAAGGATTGTAATAACCCGTGAGGATGAAAACCTCGTCCATCGAAAGCACATAACATCGTAGGGGATTTTTTAAGGGAAGGTGATTTTAAGCCTTTCCAACAGGTTAGAGACATGACACAAGTAGAGGCTCCCTCATCCAATATAGTTCGGTGGATTTGTTGATTATGAACAACAACATCGATTTGAAAAGCTAACTGGTGGGAGAGTCGCAGTTGATGATCATTAAGATTAAACGTGAGGTTATTTGATGACTCAGGATCAAAAGCGTCGATAGCGGCTAAGAGCATTCTACGTTGACTAGGACAGTGTTGTAGAACTTCCAAGGGGGACATAACACAAGGGGCTTGGGCCAAATCTTCTACAATGTTGTAATTTTGGGCAGCCCGTGAATTAGGATTGAAGGTAGATTTCCAGATGGTGCTCTTAGGAGGGCGTAAGATGGAGTCGAAAGAAGGTTTTTCAATCTAAAGTGGCCCAGATGGAAGGCTGGCTGAGAGAGGACTAACGGAAGATGGTAACGTGTCTGATGTGGGACCATTAGTAGTCTTCGGCTTATCAGGTTTAAATGGCGTGTCATATGTCACCGAGCGAGTGGTTATATTAAACTCGTTAAACATGTAGATGTGGGCACTTGTTCAGGCCTCATCATGGGATTGGTTGGAACTGCCCCCTGTAGTGGGGGTTTGAGCAACCAGAGATTGCTGATATGGAAAAGGAGGAGTAAGCACAACGGGTTGTGAATTTCCCTTGAAAAGTTTGGCCACTTCATCGTGATGTGGGAAGTCTCGAGTGTAGTGATCGTCCCCATGAATGAGACATTGGAATTTCAGTTTTCGTTGTGGTTGTTTTCCGGCAACAGGGGTTTGCGGTTGATTTTTTGGTTGTTCGTTGTTATTGTTCTTCTTTGGTTTATTTCTCTCTTTCTTCTTGCCCCCAAGTTGTTGTGAAGGGGTTGATTGGACCGCATTCACCTCAGAGACCTAAGTTTGAGGGGGGGTAGAAGAGGGTGCAGTCGAGCTAGGAGTAGCCATCAAAGCGGGCTGTTGAGTCGTTCCAGTCGACTGGGAAGTAGATTGGGTTTTGATGGAGCCAATAACTCCATCTGCGTGGGAAGCAGATGATGGTTTGGATGGATCGTTAGTGGCATGGGTAGAATTTGGTATCAACTCGTACAGAGTACCGGATTGTGAATAGACTAAGTCTAAGTACTGAGCTCGAGCAATAGCTTCTTCCTCGGTGACTACGCCACCCATGGCAACATCACGAGCAATCTGGGGTAACAATGATTTAGTGAACCATTCCGCTAACAATTGGTCAGGAATGACTGCTTTGATTAGCCTTCGTCGTCGTCTCCATTCATGAATATGGTTGGAGATATGTACGGAAGTTGTCTGACGAAGAGAGGATAATAGTTATGTACCCATCTCGTATGGAATGGGTAGTTGGAAGTGTGTGAGGAAGGACATGGCGAGGGAGTTGAAATCATGAAAAGATGCATGTGGTAGTTCAATATACCATTTCGTTGCGGAACCCGTAAGCGTTCGTTGGAAAAGACGCAAACGTATAGAATCATCCATGAGGGAGTTGGATGAACACCACAAATGGAAATTCATCATGTGGTTGTTTGGGTCTTCTCCGGACTTTCCGTCGAATTTTGGGATATCAGAAGGAATTTTAGCTGGAATAGTTGGCCAAACCGGAGAATGATAAATAGGATCATTCATTAATCAAGACAAGTCTGTAAGGTCCAGGGTAGCTAGAAAAGGTAGTTGTCGGTTAACCTGTGGATAATGCTGGTGTGGCATGGGGACACCACTGGGGCCAATCACTGGGTTATGTGGATAATTGTAACTAGTGGGCCCTATTGTATGAGGTTGGTGTTGACCAGGGTACATAGGATTTGAGGTGTTTTGAGGAGCATGTGTGAGCGGAGGATAACCGGATGGGTTTTGAGGGTTATGGGTTGGGTTTGGCATTTTTCCATAAGGAGGTTGTTGCAGAGTCTGAGAATTTTGTCCTGCCGAGAACTGTGGGTTTCCTGGAAAAGGGACGTTCCACGGATTAGGTGTGGAAAACACATTTTGTCCATATGGTTGATGGTAGACTCCGAATTGAGGCGGCCCCCCAACGTGAGGGTGCCCCCGAAATGGAATTTGTCCTCCAGTGGGAGGGTGCCCCCTAGCTTGAGATAGAGTTCCCAGAATTTGAGGACCAGACGTAAATGACTGACCGGTGCCACCAAGTGTACTAGGACCACCAAGAACGGTCCCTCCGGGTTGTTGGATAGGTATGGAACTTCCCAGTACAACTTGGGTAGTAGCAGCTTGGGTAGTAGTGGCAGTGCGAGTATTCAGTGCCCTGTACCCAAAAGGGAGTGTAGGTCTTGGTGTTACAGGTGTGCCAATCGTAGCTTGGTTGACCACCGCATTACCGGTGGGAATAGTCAGAATGTGGGGGACTATTGTAGAATGGGTCATCTGGAGGGGAAGAGTAGACCTTGGGCCAACGGACGATGTGCTCGGACCAACGGGCAGTGTGGCCGTAAAAATGGTGGTACCAGTAAAATGGTTTAGGGGTACAGTGTAGGAAAAAGGTGCGTCAACACCCATCCCTGTCCCATAAAGAAGTCACACCATGTGCGGTGGACTTTGAACAATGTCTGCAGTCCAAAAAGGGTCATCGGCTAAAGGGTTTTGATGAGACCCAGCCGGAATGTCAGAAGGATTGACGATGACAAATTCACCAGTGGAATTCAGTTGGAGGACATGTCATTCATATCCCTCCAGAATGTAGAAAGCTTATGGAGACTCTGAAACAATTCGAAAACTCTCCAAAAGAGTGGGAACTTCTTTTTGGGAAGTTGTAGTGTCTTGAACCTCGCTCTGTTGAGGAGATTCCTCCGTAGAATGAGGGGGTAAAGGGGTGTTTCCTTCCATATTTTCTGGAGGAAGTCCCTGCAGCCTCTGCGAATGGCGTGGAGGGTCGATGTTGGCGAAAAAGATCTATGGCCAACTACCGAAAAGAAACAGCATACGCTAATATAATCTAAGAATCACAACCAAGCAAACAGGACCTTCTCTTGATGACCATACTAGTTGGTGATGAAATCCAACGTCTCGTGATCAAGTCCAGAAGGGGCGGGGATAGGGTGGAACTATTACAATGGAGACCTTCTTAATGGACTTACGCCTTGGTGCAAGCTTCCACACAGTAATTGTGGATTTACCCTCCAAGGACCCCAAGTGAGTTTGACCAATGTCTGCTCCAGGTACAGTGAGACTTCCCTTCATTGTCACCTTGTGTAAGACCCTAAATATTATGGCCACTAAGGTTACTAATTCGCAGTCAGCCCCTAGGCGGGAACAGTCGACAGTCCAATCCGAATGTACAGGCAGGGTATCGAGCCCGAAATCAACTAAAAGTCTTCCACGCAACAATTGTGGATTTAGCTCAAAGTGACCCCCATAATACGATCTAACCACCACAATCAGTTAAACCATGGAGGGATAATCTCCGTAACTCATCCGAATGTGACCTCGTGTGTAACCCCTGTGTGAGAGAGGGATCCCAGGCAGACTTATACAATAATTGGATTTGAATCTCCTTAACTAAGGATGCTACTATTTGTTTTGGAAACTTTGGAGAGTTATGCTCGCATCCTAATCCAAAGTACTAAGCCTAGTCTACTGTTGGTGGAGGATCCTAGAAAAGAAAAAGTTCTAAATAATTTTTAATTAGCATTCATTTTATAGCTGTTCTTTACTCAAAAGGGGTGCATGGAAGTGAAACGAATGGAATTATGACTCAGTCCCAAAAATTCATCAAAGATGATAAGCAGTCATTTCTTTTCGATGAACATCTATCTAAGGGAGAGAGAGTGTTCTTTCCACTAACAAGCACTAATAAGGAATGTCCTCAAACAAATTTGTCTTCAATCGAATCCTGTTGTGATGCTAAAACTTTTGAGATGCCTTCTAACATACACAATCAATCATAAAGATGCTTTTTGTTTTTTGCATATGAATAATGATTAATTCAACACAATGCTCATCTTGCTAATTGTCTTCTTGGATGAATGAAAATCAGACCAACACAAGCAAGAATCATACAAACAATACACCCTCTCGTTGTGATCAAAACAAGAATCGAAAGAAAAGAAACAATCAAAGAGAAATCAAACTTCACACCAAAAGAAAAGTCGAAGAACAATGACCTTAACTAAAAACAAATGAAAAGATCTGTAGGCCTTGATGACTTTCACTAGAGTTTTTCGTTCAGTCGAAGAGGAGAGAAAGACAATACATGGGTTTCAAACTCCAAATGACCGAAAAACTCAACAACAATAGTGTAGAAGGCTACAAAATCCAAACAGAAAGATGTTTGTTCTTCAAGAAAAAGACAGATGTCAAAGATGGAAAGAAGAAGGATTGAATCACAAGGTGACCCAATAAGAGAGACACAGAGGAAAAACCCTGAAAAAACAACTCTGGAAGGTTTATTGGCCAAAGGAGGGTTGGCACTCTGTTGTCAAAGAAAAGGACCATTATAACGCTCTGTGTAAGGCTATTAGGGAGCGTTGGCACTCTGTTAACACAGGGATAGGGGCGCTAGGTTCAAAAACTCCCAAAAGTGTCAAAAAATCCAAAAATTGTAATTCAATCTCGACAATTAGGCTGAGTGTGATGGGGTAGGGAGCCAATCAACTCATGAAACCAATAAAAAGATGAGTGAACCAGGTCTGAAACATTCAAGGGGTAAAACAAGGTCAATGAGGAGAAATCGAAACAAGAAGTTTTGATTCGAGGCTTCTCCCCAGTGGAGTCGCCAGTTTCTGTTGTAGGAAAATCTCCCTGTGGACAGGTAGATTGCCTCAAAGATATTGACCCTAACTCTAAGACAGAAAATGCTTAACGTGGACACTGACTTCCTTTCAAATCTATACAAACTAACACATGAGAAGGAAGGAGAATAGAAGTACCTCTTTATCGACGTTTGTCCCTGCACGCTCCGAGTTGAGATTCAATCCTTTTCTCCTCGCCGAGTCTTGTAGACAAACAAGATACGACCACTTCCTACTCTATTGATATTAGCTTGAAAACAGATCTATCTATCAATGATAAGTTCATGTAAGATTAGACACAAACTAGAAAGAAACAGGCCAAGCATGTCATATTAATGAGAATAACAATAGCAGTACTTACAATCGTAGATGTGAATGCGACAACTTCGTCAAGTCCCCTTCGTCTAACTCTTGCTCAAAAGATCCACAACCTGGATGACAACAACTTCACTGATCACTCTCCTTTGGTTGACTATGTGTTTCCTATGAGATCATAGGTTTCATGCTAGAAATTCTTCCCCATTTTCACCACCATAGAGCTTGCTTATATAGGTTAAGAGAAGCTTAACCTCTTGAGTTATCTTTAGAACAAGTTGAGGAACTCCCTCCTTAGATCAGGGATCTTCTAATGGAATCAATAATTTGAATGCAACTGCCTTCTAAACTTGAGAGATCCTCCCCTTATTCTCCTCAACGGGCCAACTACTGCCTCAGATTAGATAGTTCTCCCTCAAAAGGGGCATCAGAGCGCTATAGCACTCCCTGAGAAGCTTGAGGGGGGCGCCAGCGCTCCAAAGATGGATAGCGCTCCTTTAGAAGGGAATACAAGCATTATAATGCTCCTTGAGGCTTTATAGGGGAGCGCCAGCGATCCTAAGGCTGATGTAGGGGAGTGCTCACCCTCAAAACCCTTGTTTAAGAGTTCTCCTTAGGTGATAAGAGTTCCCTGACTTCAGTTAACCAGCTTCCCTTCTCCAAATCAAGTGTATGAGATGTCTTAAGTGCCTCCTTAGTGTCATCATTATTGCAGTATGCTTGAACAACATTTGTGACACTTGCGAAAGTTTTAAGGAATATGCGACACTTACGACAGTTGAGAGGAACATGCGACACTTATCCAGTTGAGTAATTTTGACGTGTAACACTTGTTGTCCCTTCTTTTGAAGATCTTGCTGTCCCTTTTTGTGGAGATCTTGTTGTCCCTTTTTTTTTTAAGATCTTGTTGTTCCTTTGGGTGGGGATATTGTTGTACCTTCTTTGGAAGATCTTGTTGTCCCTTTTGTGGAGATCATGCTATCCCCTTTTTGTAGAGATATTGTTGTCCATTCTTTTTAAGATCTTGTTGTCCTTTTTGTGGAGATATTGTTGTCCCCTTTTGTGAATATCTCACTGTCCCTTTTGTGGAGATCTTGTTGCCCCCTTTTTGTGGAGATCTTGTTGTCCCTTCTTTTGAAGATCTTGTTGTCCCTTTTTGTGAAGATCTTGATATCCCTTTTGTGGAGATCTTGTTGTCCCCTTTGTGGAGATCTTGTTGTCCCTTCTTTTGAATATCTTGCTGTCCCTTTTTGTGGAGATCTTTCTTTCCCTTTTTTTGAAGATCTCGTTGTCCCTTTTTGTGGAGATCTTTTTGTCCCTTCTTTTGAATATCTTGTTGTCCCTTTTGTGGAGATTTTGTTGTCCCCTTTTTGTGGAGATATTGGTGTCCTTTCTTTTGAAGTTCTTGTTGTCTCTTTTGTGGAGATCTTGCTGTCCCTTTTTGTGAAGATATTATTGTCCCTTTTGTGGAGATCTTGTTGTCCCCTTTTGTGGATATCTTATTGTCCCTTCTTTTGAAGATCTTGTTGTCCCTTTTTGTGGATATCTTGCTTTCCCTTATTGTGGAGATCATGTTGTCCCTTTTGTGGTGTTTTTATTGTCCCTTCTTGTGGGGTACATGCTATCATTTTCTTAGCTATGGTCAATACCTTATTGTCCCTTCTTATGTGGTATTTGCTGTAGTTGTCTTTTGATATTATATACGTTGGAAAAATTGTCCCTAAGTCCATATGACGAAGATCAACACCTAGAGGTTTGATCCATGAACCTAAAACTTTTGTGAGCATATTTTAAAGGTTTGCATTCACACATGTGATAGGTACATCTTTCATTGATCAGGAGGTAAGCTTGAGGTTTTTCTTTTCATTAGGAATTTTTTTTATACTCGGAATTTATTTTAGATCCATCTATTTCTTTTGTCATATATGTTGATCTAGTGAATAGAAAATTAAAAAAGAATTATTGTTTCTATTTTTCCCTAATTCTAACAGTTAGTCAGAGAAAAAAAAAATTATCCAGATTCATTGGAGGGTTGGATAAGGAATTCTATCAATAATTTAATTAATGTATCCATCATATAGAAAGCAATGATTCTGTCCTTCCCCTTGATTGGAAACTAGCTTGTATGGTGTGTTAGTAGAAGAATAAAGATACAAGTAGGGATGGACCCATGGATAGGTAGTGGTGAAAATTACATGCATCCACATCATATCATAATGTATTTAGGGTCTCGAGGATTTTATAATTTGTCCTAGAGAGCTAACTTGAATAAAAATATTATTTGTCACCAAGGTTGGCTTACTCGGAGGGGCCTAGATTGTGGGATGAAGATGTTGATACTTTTCATAGATGTGTTGGAAGTCTCAAATCAAGTTTTGTAAGGATCAAAGACAAGGAAGATACATTGGTCTGGTCTTTGAATCCAATAAGGGATTATGCTCCTAGAGAAGGATATATGGCCTTGGTTGCATGAGGTAATGATTCTCCTTCACAATGGTGGTGGAAAAAGGTATGGTGGTTGAAATTCATATCTAGTTCACAATTTTATATGTGGAATTTACTAAATAATAAAGTACTTTCCTAGGATCCCCCAGGATGTAGAACAATCAATGATGGAGTGTATCATTAAGGAACATTGCTATGTGAAGTCACTAGTTCAAAACCCTCAGCTGTCCTTGTGTGTTGCGTGAGGGGCCAAGTATGCATGCCTAGGTTTATACTGTTAGTAGTTGGATAACATGACCATGTGTCACATGAGTATGCGCTCAACTAGTTGTTGATTTCCCCTATAAAAAAAAATTACTCCCTTGGGATATCCTCAAGAAAAGGAACACATTTGGTCTTCGATGGTGTGGCTTATGAAAGGCAAGCGAGGAAACAAATTACCATTTAATTATGCATTGATCCTTTTCTAAATATGTTTGGCTAGAAGTTGAGGGTATCATGGGTTTGGGAAATTTTTTGTCAAGGGATTCCATTAAGGAGGGCCTCAAGAATTGGTGCGGAAATGCTGCCAAAAATAAATTAAGATCTCTCCCTTTAATTATAACTTGGGGAATATGATTGGATAGGAATGAAAATATTTCTTAGGATAGGGATACTCTTCCTTTTCAATATTCCATTCAAGGTTTAAATATCATTATCTCCTTCACTCAAAGAAAGGAAATTGATTTCCCAAGATAAATAGTGGAAAAACATATTGGCAAGAGTATGCCTTGAGCTTTCTTTGATGGAGGGCAAGGGACATGAGGGGTAATTCACCTATCAAATTATCATTATATAAAGTTTAAATTTGGAATGGGAAATGGTTCCAATAACTTCTCAGAACTCATCTCTTTAAAACTTGTATTGACTTTGGCTTTGGAACATGGAGTATCCCACTTACAAGTCTCTTGAGACCCTCTACTGGTAATAAAATGGATGAGGATGAATTTATTTTAAGGAATTTTACTTTACAACAACTATTTAATGAGGTATGGGGTCTTTAGACATGTTTTCCTTCTATCTCTTATGAAAATATTTTCAAGGAGAGGAATATGTTGGCTAATGGGATTGGGACTTGGGAGAGGTTTTTGATTAGTCATGGAGGACGAGGAAGGACTTCAAAGATAACTTTATCATGTTTCTTTTCTATAGGATCATCTAGTGTTCTTATATTTGAAACTCAACATATTGTTTTTTTTGTTGCATAAAGGGGATATTACATTTAAAGTGAGGGTCAAGAAATATCTTCTCACCCACTCTCCACTACGCACAACTATAGCCTGTAAAAATGAAATATGCAAACAATGATCTACCAACTATGGTGCTTGACATTTTATATTTGGTTTTTCTTTGCGAATATGTGTTTGTATTATGGTCACTCTCGGGTATCTAGAAATGTAGAAGGAAACTAAGCCTAAGCTAGTTGAATGGTTCAATTCATTGGTATATCTCTAAAAGATAAACTACTGCAATGTTCATAGCACATGGTGTAACATTTAACATACTATATAACCTAAGTGAAAATTCAAAGGAAAAACTACATTGCCAATATATCATGCATTTTTTTATAGGAGCCATAATACATAAATTTAGTTGAAAATATCAGTTAGAGATTCAATGTTTATACGAGTCCTGTGTGGGGATTTTTCTGCACATATGGAGCCACTAACATTTTTACTCCATAAAATTACATGTCAAAATTTTTAGGGATTTTTAAATGAAAATATTGGAAATTCAACAATTCACCATTGTACTATGTCTCCTTGCCCTCAATATCTCTCTCTCGATGCCCTCCATGAGTTGTGTCTCCTTCCTAACCCTACCCTTAAGCTCTCTCTTCTGGTCAGCGCCCCCCGCGATATCTCTTTCTCCTTTGTAAAATTTCTTGTGAGATTTGTCTCCCAATTCCATTCCTTCTCTATATCCTTCCTTCTCTTGTCCCCTTGCAGTGTGTGTTCCCTAGTCTCCTCATAGAATGCATGTCGTCTCTATCTCCTCATAGAGTCCATGCTCTCTCTGTCTCCTCACAGCATGCGTGCCCAAGTCTCCTCGCAGGGTGCGTGCCCTAGTATCCTCGTAGTGTGTGTGCCCTATATGTCTCCTCATAGTTTGTGTTCTCTCTTTGTCTCTTCACAACGTGCATACCCTAGTCTCCTTATAGCGTGTGTGCCCTAGTTGTCTCCTCATGCTTGATCGACTCTTGATGGACTGGTTTGATCGACTCTCACTCGCATATCAGAAATGGAGAAATTTATATTGACATGATATGGAAACCATGTATATTCATGATTAGCTTATCCTTTTCATCATTTTCATGCCATAAAGCATCCCACCTAATTTTGAATCTATCACCTATGAAGAGGTAGAAGACCATGTCACACTTACTGGGGTATGAAATTTTTGTGACTTAACAACCATTATGGAATTCCTTATTCAAACATTCCCCTTAGAGGTTTTCTAGTCCAAAAGGGGAAAATGATACACTTAGGGTAATTTCATCATAGTGGAGACAATAAAAATGCCCAAATTTCATCCATCTAGAAAGGCCCCATTGACAACCCAGATAATAGTAATTATGCATTCTAGCTATAAGTATAAATATACATGTATTTAAACTTATTTTATCATAGAGACACCTTTTACAGTTCAATATGGGGGAGTTTGTAATGTAACATAACGTTGAATTCAATGTACATCGATCAAATATAATAGTTAAAAAAAAAAATACGTGAAGTTGGGCCTGATTCACATTATAAACTAACCTAGATGCATATTAACCTAGAATCTATCAATCATTGAGAGGGATCAAATAATTTGATATGAAAACCTCTTTTAGAGTGAAAAAACTTGGGTAAAGTTTGGTATGTGAGGAGATTTTATCCCTCTTGACAGTTGATAAATCCTAGGATATAAAGATAAATATTACAGGTTGGATAACAATAACAACACTATTGTGATAGATAATAACTAAGTTAGTTATCATCTAATTTTCTGTTCTTAGGAGATTTATCCAAACCAAAAATGATGACATTATTGAAATAATATATCCTAACAAAAGAAGACATTATTCCAATGCTTGATCCTATATAACAACAAATATATTGTTGCAATGATCAATTCTAGCGAACATTGACACTATTGCAATAGTTTATCCTAGAGAGAAAAAATGATAAACTAAATTTACTTTTCTTAGGTGGACAAGGTTCTGGTCCCGATTCTTACTCAAGCAAGGTCTAGGTCCCAAACTTTATTTATAATGTGAAAGATGCCTATTATATAATCAATAACTACCATTGGATCTTTGGCCAACATATATAAATGTCATAAACATAGACAATTTAAAAATCCACAGAAGGTCTCTATTCCTTTCTGGAGTAAGGATCATCCTCATAGCAATGTCATGGAAAAGCTAATGCCACTAATGTCTTCCTTCTTCATTGATGAATTTTCATGAGCACTGCAAACAATTGTGTGCATGGAATATATTCATGTTCATCATATTGTAAGTTTATATGTGTTGCATTCACATGGAAAATCCAAGACCTAAAATGTAGATGGAATCTTGATTTAAAAGTAGGAAAATGAATAATTATATAACATAACTCTTGAATGAATGGTTTATTCATCAAGAATTTGAATAGAGATTCTTGATTGTTTTTATTAGGCTTAGATGATTTATTCCTAAAAATCTAAAGAAAAAATACTCACTTATACACCACAAGCAATGGTTCTGTTAAGGAATGGTTTGGTGACAATTTGCATTCAAACATTGAAGATCAAACAATGA
>ML777976.1:224040-246063 GCA_009831015.1 Picea engelmannii
TATAACATCTGAACACTTAGCTAAAAATCGACTCATTCCTTGTTCATCCACACTCAAACCCCAAAAATCACTAAGCACTTATTATCTATCCGACCTCCTCTACCCAAAACCCATTACATATTTATACATCAAAATAGGGATAAGCCCATTATAAAGTGGACAAAATGTCCCAAAATCCTAACTACTTCCCATATTTTGTGCATGCTCCATTGTGCTTCCTTCTATCATGCACTTTGACTCCTTAAATTTCACTTTGGTCATGTGCTCCGGTCCATCCTCTAACTTCCTTTTCTTCTTTGACTTATTATGGTGTAGATCCCAAAACATAACCAAATTCTTATCCAACAATGACAGGCATACTTGATTGTGTGTCTATTCAATCTTCCATCTGAGTCCTTCAAAATATTTGGCCTTTTTTTGTTACTCGTGTTGGATGATGGGGTATGCCTTAATTCCCCCCTTCCAATAGATCTTTTCCCATCGACTTTGACTCATTTTATCTGGGATTAGGATCTAGATTCTTTATTAGTACCTTGGGGATTACATTCATTAATGCTAGATTCCCTTGATATCGATAGTAGGTATACATCAATGTCCATGATCGATAGATTCTACAAGTGTTTGACCTTAGTTCATGTATTCACACTTGCTATAATGTATTAGGTACCTTGATTCCCATTATCATTATCAGTGGGTTGTCTCATGTTCTTTGATGGTATACATCAATGATCGATAATCAAATGGTGTCTCACTATGTTCAACTTTGGCACATCTATTCACATGGTGTAGAGTCATACCATTGACGGTTTGAATTGACGACCTTGGGACTGTATTAGCATCCTATATTTTATGTTGTTGTCTGAGTTGCATTGGACAATACTTCTTCCTTTCTATGACATTGGTACTTGTGGAGAATTGGTTTGTACATTTGTTTTTCCCATATATCCTCCTTTGATTCTAAGAAATATATCCACTTTGTATCTTTTCATGGCTATGATCTCTTTTGACATGGATCCACTATTTATTCATTTTTCATGGCCATGATCACTGATTATATACATCTCTCATGGGTTCTTAGTATACTTGATTTGGTGGCCATGATTTTGTCACTCCTAAGCATGGGTATGCATGCCTTAGGAAGAGACTACTCTTGTTTTTTGTTGCAGGTTATTTTCTGGATAGATGTTCAAATAACTCTGCCTATGCTCACTACACACTCACCTCCTATATTTTATATTGTATTTCACCCACAGTTTCTCTTCTGACCTCACATGTTAGGGGTCATCCTATATAGCATCATTTTCCACCTCATATGCATTGACATCTTGTTGGTCTAATTTAAATACCCTTTCCTTACTTGCACACTTAATCCCCCTTTATTTCTCCTTCGAAATTATTATAACACCCATTTTTTGAGATATACACACCCTATAAGTTATAAAACACATGTACATATGTCGGTTTCTCTTTATCACATGGTATCCATTGATTAAACTTATAACATAGGGCCTACGTTTATGGGCTATTGAAGAATATCTATAATCTCACTAGATATTAATAACTACCTCCTAAATTTTTTTTTAACCCCCCACTCCAATACATATTTATAATAAAAATAGCCCATATTTTTACTGGATATCCCTTGTATTTACCAAATACCCATTTTTATACCCAAAAATACTTATAAACCCCCTTGTACGACACATCCACCCCCCCACTCCCCAATACCTACAATATATTGATTGTATTTTTCACAATTTTAAAACCCACTTTATGAAAGATATTGGTCGATAAGGTGAATCCCACATGCTCTCTATTAGCCCACATACACATTTATTTGGCTCAAAAAAATACAATTTTGCTAAATTTCGGGTGGAGTTTATAGGTTTCACTGGTTCCTAACCCCTTGTTGCTCGTGGAGAACTACTCTAACCACTTATTTGGAGAACAAAGAGGATCCAAGGTGTAGAGGAGGAAATAATCAATTAATGAGAGTATCATTATGCTAGTCATTTATTGCTAGAATATGCAATCCCTTTATCTCGTGTCTACGAACTATCCCCTTCAGATCTTGAAACCCATGTTTCCAATTGTCTTTTCTCCCTTTATCTTGTTAGAAAGAGACAACTTCTCTTTCTCATACCTCTTTGAGCGAAGAAGTTGGGGGTTGAGTTGATTTTCATTGGCCCGGGTGGAGGAACTTGGATACTAGTTTTGGAGTAGGACCGCAATGGTTATAGGTTGTAATGTTCCTTAACTTTGTTGATAAATCAATAAAGATCTCTCTTTCCCATCCAACTTTGTGTTTTATTTTATGATCATTACATTTGAGTAGTTAATTATCTATAACACTAATAGACTTGATTTCATTTAGCATATTTGAAAGTTAGTTATTTTTGTAACTACCTATTTTACAATTGTCTTTCTCCTTGTACGCATGTGATTGGAGAAAGTGTTGGAGTGGAACGCTGGAGTAAAGTTTCAAGAGAGGGATCTACATCAAACGATTAGATCTAGGTTTGTCTCCTTCTTTCTTGTCAAAAATTAGTTAGTTAATTACAATTTGATTGACTATCTTTTTGGGATTGAGTTGGGCCTTTGGATCATTCGCTATGCCGTGGTCATAACCCAAGCCATAAGAGTACATTCTCAATCAACAATTATTATATGAAAATAAGTTCTACTTATTACATTAGAATAATCATCCTCAATATCAAATTATTATTTCTAGTGTGGGCCTCATATTTATAACATTATGATATCTAAGAATTTTATTTTTATTTGTGAAATGGTTAGGTACAACAAAGCATTCATGTTGAAGATTTTATTTATTCCTACAAGAATTTAGGTAAGTGAACTGTGAATCAATCACATGGGCATAGTGTATCATTGAATTATTTTCTTTGTTATTTTGTTTAATTTTTAAAAGTGTGAAAGAATGAATGTAAATTGGAGAATGATAATGTATTTTCAAGTATTATTTTTATTTCAAAATTGTGCAAAAATATAGTTTTAGTGGTAAGGTTTTTATTTAGAAATACAATATTCTTTTATTGGAGGGATTTTATTAAGAAATTATATAAGATCGTTTACATAAGTTCATAAACAAGTTAACGCTGGACAACTTCATGAGAGACTAATTTATTAATCTATATCATTTATTTAAAATTTTCAAATAATTCTTCATTATTATAATATTAATTACGCCGAAAGGCGTATACCTATTGGAGATGGGCACAATTAATGATCTTTTAATTTTAAATTCTAATCTGATGGTTATGCATTGAAGATGCTGGTATATTCTTAGTCGTCCTCCAAAATCAATGGATCAGATTTATTGTTGATAACTTCTTTGCATTTATAAATGCATCCGTTACCCTGTTTACTTTTTAACATTTACGTAATCATATTAAGAAATTACTGTAACATCATATGATTGCCACATTTAAATGATTAACTTTCGGAATTCTTCAGAGTTCAATTATCTGGCTCAGTTAAAGTTTCAGCTGGGTTTTATTTTAAAAAGAGAATTTTTGTATCGGCCATAACTCTTTCGACGTTCACCAGCCGCGAGTTAGTGGCTGTGCTAGTAATATTATATTCATTAAAAACATTAACAGGTTTTTAAAATTTAAATAATAATTATAAACTTTATAATTTTTTAAATATAAACCATCACAATGTTTTAATATTTTATATTTCATTCATTACAATTGTAGATTACAAATTCATGTTATGTAAAACTTTATTAGTATATAACATGTTTATATAACAAATATTATTCTCATCCCCAATTTAGAATAATTGTAATATAATAAATAAAATGATATGATAAACATTAAATAAGATGTTATTACTTATTATTATTATAAAATAACATAACTAATAAAAAAGGTGGAAAGGAATTTAAATATTTTTATTTTTTTAAACACTTATTTAAAATTCATGTAATTGTAAATTTTATTATTTTATGATGATGATGATTAACGTCTACTAAGACTGAATTGGTCTATTATACTTTAAGAAAGTAAGTGATTACTTGCGATTCTTTAGAATTTTGTTTCTGTGCTTGAAAATCATTAAGAGAATCTTTCCAAGATCACCATACTTTTGTAGAGTTAAGAGGTTAGGAAGGTTGGTAGTGTGAGAAATATTTCGAAAATGAGATCTAATATGGGTATAGGTTGGACAATCTAAGAGAAAGTTTTTTTCATCTTAAACCTTCTTAGTGTCACAAAGGTGACACACTCTTTCATCCCATGGCATTTTAGCAATTGACCAACGCCTAGTTTCACTATGGAGCTCATGAGAATTTGTTCGTATCTTAACAATGTTTACTTTTTTCTTTACACTTGGAAAAACAAATAGATAATTTTGATATTCTAGATTAGGGTTGATTACATCCTCATAATACCTTAATTTTCTTTTTCTTTAACTCTTTATTACACCACATTTCCTCCTTTAATTTTTATTTGACGATTTTTTTAATAGTATCTTTATTTTGCAAAATGGTGTTTTCCATGATTCCCCAAAGTTCAGTCAAGATCGGGCATCTTTATGCCATCCTCGCTTGAGTCTATGGTGGTTACGACTTGATTCTGAAGGAATGTTAGGAAGCTTCTTGTCTTCCATGTTGTTTAACTTGTTCTTATACATTAGGTATCTAGTCATAACCATGCTCTCAATGGGGAAGAGGCTTATTTATAAGAGGAGGATGGGATAGGGCATATTTCCTTTAATTTTGAGATTATAAGTAATAAAATTGTTTTTTATTTTCTCTATATTTCTCTAGGATTCACGAGAGATACTACAACATGAGACTTCACATCCATCAAGAATAACATCTGTAACAAGAATCTCAAAGAAGAGTTTATTCTTCTCCCAACTCCAAAGGTCAGGTTATTTACAATTGTTTTCAAGCCCATAATAAGCTTTCCATCCTCCAATAATCATTTTCTCAATGCTATAATTCCAATTGATCTTGTGGTGAATATCAATTCCAAGATATTTGTATGAAGCCACATCCTCCAAGTTGTTTTCATATAAAAAGGTATCATAAGTGATCTTATTGGATTTAATAATCATGACCTTAGGCTTACCAGTATTAACAGTCATACCTATATTGGAGCTAAAATCCTTGAGGATTCTTAGTTGGTTTTCAAGATCATGGGGACTCCTTGCCATAAGACTAATATCATCAGAATAAAGAAGAAGATTGATGACTATACCAGTGAGAGTTGGGCTGTTACAACCTTATTTTTCCAAACAATTTTCTAACTTGTCAATGTATATGCCAAAAAGTGTAGGGGACAAGGGACAACCTTATTTGACTTGAATATTGCAGTTAATCCCTTTTGACCATCCCTTGGTGTTTTTAAACTTAGAAATAACGTTCTCATATATCCTTATTGCAATATTCCTCAACTCGAGAGGCACTTTTATGTCTTCCAACCTATTCCAAAGGTTTTTCCTAGGAACCATCTCAAAATCTTTTTTAAAGTCAACAAAACAACAAAAAATATTGTTTTTAGTACTGCGGAACTTCTCTCCAATGATCCTAAAGGTAACAAGATGGTCCACACTTTAATGATATATCCTAAACCCGACCTAGCCTTTAGCTCTTTTACCGTGACTTTCTAGCCAAAGACTAATCTTCTTTTCCAAAATAATTCCATAAAGCTTGGCTAAAATCGGGCTAATCATAATGGTCCTATAATTAGAGGGAATTTTTATATCTCCATTTTTAAAAATAGGAACAATGAGACTTTGCGTCCAGGGTTTATGGAAGCCTTGCTTGAATGCTAATGCAACATCCTGCTTTTGGGCACTGAGCAAACTTATTCTTTGAGGACACTTGCTCACAAGTGATCCAGATTTTATGTTATTAAAACATTTATTTTGATTATGAAGCGTTATGGGTTGATGACTTTTTGTTTTACTGCAATGAAATAGATGTGTGCTATTGACTCGGTTTTACTGAGTGTGCAAGATTTTGGACCTTGAGGATGCAGAGGCATTGATGGAACCCCTTGGACTCCAGATCAAGTCAGGGAGTGTACCATTCATGTTTGATTGTATTACTGTGATATTAGTGCATCTAATTAGATGATATGATATGGATATATTATGAAACGATTTGTTGATGATGCAGGTTGACGATAGCTTGCCAACCAGACTCACATGTGGAGTAAAGGGGTCATGCATGACTACCAGAGATGTTGAGGAAGAGGTGTGGATAGCAGCCCTACCACAACCTACTAGCACTCTTGTCGTGGCTCAAACTGTAGGTTAACATTTACCTAGTTCGAGAGGACCCACGATGTCGTGAGGGTAGACTGTGATAGTCACTCACGATTATTCTAAGGGGCGCACAATAAGGCAGGGGCTTTATTCCTCAGAGGCCCTTAGTCTCCCACAAGTTCAACTGGCGGAGTATCGACTCCAGGTTTTTTTTATGTCTACCAAGTTAGTCAAGAGGCGAGTGGCACCCTTGGAGCATGTAGTGCATCCTGAAGGGCACGTCGCGAAAGAAAAATGGAAAGCGGTGAGTGACACCCTTGGAGCACATAGTGCGTCCTAAAGGGCACGTCGTACAAGGGAAGATATGAGGCGAGTGGAACCCTTGGAGCACCTAGTGCATCCTGAAGGGCAGGTCGCATTGTTTTGATAAATGAATGAACCTAGACAGCCTTAGGATGAACAATGTGATAAGAATTATAAAAAAAAAAACATTTTCCCTTATAAACTGTCGCCCATCACGAAAATTAAGGTCTAGGTCTAAATCATGCTAGTGGTAAACTTTTATCCTTTTTATTAAAAAAAATGATATATATATATACATATATATATATATATATATATATATATATATATATATATATAAATTAAAAATAAAATAAAATAAAGAGTATGATCTTCGTTAAATCTTGTAATACGGAGGGAGTAAGACATTTAATTTATTCAAAAATCTGTTGGAATAAAATTTAAAAAAAAGGGAATTAATTGTTTTATTATTTTTGATATATTAATTAAATGAGAAAAGGGAAAAAGGGTTAATTTGCACACCTGCCTTTTTGAGTTCTAATTAAAAAGGGGAAAGAGGGAAAATCTAAAATATTAGGAAACTAGGAAAAGAGGGAAACACAAAAAGAAAAAGGAAACAAAAGGGAAAAAGTAGAAAGTCAAACTTAGTAAAGTATCTAATTTAAACTAAACTAGCAAATTAATAGTGGGGAAAATCATTTAAACCTGAAAGAGAATTTGGGGACACCTAAGAGAGATTCTAGGAGTAACGCTAGGTGGGTGAGGGAAATAAAGATAATTAATTAATTAAAGAAATTAATTTATGGAGGAATGAAGGGGATGGGTGACACTTGTACGAGGAGGAATTTTTAGGAATTAAATTTTAAAAACTTAATTATACGAGATTTTAGGAAAGTAAGGAACCACAAAACTCTATATAATGAAGGGAGGATATGGAGGTTGGATCTCTTATGTTTGTCTAACGTTACGCTGTAGAAATATCTACTTGACTGATTTAACTTGTGGGAGTTAGGATACCCAACTCGGTGAGGAGTGGTAGCTCGACCTTGCGAGGCGAGTTGGGAGCTAGTCGAAATCTCTGGATAGTGAGTGTGTGGACCCTTTGTGGCTCGGGGGGCTAAGGGGGAAGAAGAGTACCCCTAGAATTGGCTGGGAGGTACCGATGAAATATCGATGGTTGGCGAGCGAAAGTTACATGGAGCGCACGAGACATCATTCAAAATGGGCGATCAGGCAACGATACGCTCTCTTCATTTTTGTATGGTAGAATGTATTAGGACTTATGCTTGGGTCTACTTATTTAATGGAGAAGTAAATTGATGTTTGTTTTTATTGATGATTGAAACTTTCCTTAGCCTAGCTCGATGGTTGTTGACTCCCATGGCCTTCGTTTTCTCGCATGTCTTGACAACCTTGTTGTGTTGATTGTGACCTTCGTGGTTGTTTAGCCTTCATCCCTAGCTCAGTAGTCATTGCCTGAATAGTTGGCCAGGAGCCTAATCTACGGTCATCACCTTAGCATTAAATGACCTATGGATCTCAACGCCCTTCTTTTCTATGCGAGGATGATGAGCGAAGGATGAACTGATTAGCCGACTACCCTTGATATTTGTCCTTGGCTGATTGTTGATTCCACCATCTAGCAACGACCTCTGCATGTGGATTATTTGGTGTCCTTGTTCGTTTTCTCTAGGGATTGACTGACAGAACCCCTGCAATCATTCCAGGACCCTTCCCATTGGATCCTTGCGTTCCTCTTACTGATGTCTACGTTGTTTTGGTATTCTTGCAATGGAAAAACTTTTTTTTTATTTGTTATTCCTATCTGCATTGTTTTTGTATTCTGGCAATGGAAAAACGTTTTTTTTTTTTATTTGTTATCCCTATCCGCATTGTATTGGTATTCTGGCAATGGAAAAATGATTTGATTCTCTATCTGCATTTTTATATTTGGTATCCTGGAATGGAAAAACATTTTTGTGTTTTTTTTGTCTGCGTTTTTCCCCTTGGTTACGACAGTAATTGCTAATTATTAATGACAGGAAAAATGTAATTCCCTTATGGTGTGATGTCACAATGATTTGTTTATTATACAATGACAGAAAAGAAAAATGAAATCCCCTTCTGGTGTGATGTCACAACGAATTCCTTGTTTTTTAATGACAGG
The DNA here is from genome assembly GCA_009831015.1 of Picea engelmannii. Lineage (NCBI taxonomy): Eukaryota > Viridiplantae > Streptophyta > Pinopsida > Pinales > Pinaceae > Picea > Picea engelmannii. The sequence continues at coordinate 232,751 of ML777976.1, forward strand.
AAAAACAAAATCCCCTTCTGGTGTGATGGCACAACATTTTGTTTATCATTTCATGACAAAAAATAGGTAATTTCCTTCGGGTGGGCTTTGAACCATGTGTTTTCCATCTAAAATTGTGACTGTATTTCCATAGAATTCACCCACGTTTTCAACTATTTAAATCACAACTTTACTTTCCGGATTGACCATGTTTTTGATAATTATAAGTTGACTGTGTTGCTGCAATTACCCATGATTTTGCCTTTAGAATGTTGTCGGAGATTACTATTAAATTTCCCATGTTTTGCTTTTAAATTTTGACATAGACTTCTGTTGAAATGCTCACGATTTTTCCATCCAAAACGTGACTGTGATTGTTGTTTAAATGCCCACAATTCTTGCCTTTAAAATGTGAGGATATTGTTGTTAAATTACCCACGTTTTTTCCTTTAAAGATTGACACAGACTGTTGTTTAAATGCCCACGAAGTCGCCTTCAAAACTGGTGATTATTTTGCTGTGAATGGCCATGGTTGGAATTTAAAAATGGACTATGTAGACCAACATTTTCAACATACCTGGTAATAATGGAGCGACTTGCTCACTATGGACTGACTAATTCTATTTAGTATACCCCAGAATAATGGAACGATATGTTTACTACATCTCCTATTCTATTCAGTCTCTTATTTATAAAATTGATTTACTATGCTACCCAGACCACACCCTCTTCCTTACTTTCTCTACAATACTTCAGTTATACACACAGTCAATATGTGCAACGATTAATTACATGCATAAAATAATAGGAAATAGGACTATTAATGTCATAACTTGTCGTTGGCACACACTTATATCTATGTAATATGTACACAACATAGATGCACACAAACACACAATTAGTCACAAATAGGTGTTATAATATAATATTCAATGTATATTTGATACTATTAGAAGATACAAATATGCATACTTCTTTTCCTATGCATGCATACATAGTATTACTGGATGAATTTTTCATTTTCTCTTATCCGTGCTTTAAAAATCATTTGGGTTGTATGAATTTATGCTTCTTAATATTATTTTGGTGGTTAATATGTTGCTTCATTTTGGGTTCATTTAATTAAGTTGACTTTAGATGGTTCCTTAGTTGGGGCCTTACTTTTAAACCTTTAATTGGACCTTTATTTAAGACTTGAAGCTAGCTTTCTCCTTAGTAAGGATTCTTCTTCCTTTAATTTAACTAGAGTTTCAGTCATCCCCGAGTCCCTTGATTTATGTTTAAATTAAGCATTTTGATTTTGGGGCACCAAGAAATAAATAGGTTCAAGAAGAATAAAGTCACCAGTTTACTCTTACGACCTTGAATAAAGTTGAATTTGAATGCTTTAATTAATTGATTCTCTCGAGCCATTGATTTAGTAGAGATATGTCATCATTGAGTTGTTAGACTTCTTGTACACATTAAACTATAATGTGATAAATTATGTTAGTAGACTTTAAACGTCATGCACAAATGAATTTAACGTGATGAATGATAGAGTCTCGATGATTAGATTTCCTCACACATGGATTGATTGGATGATTTCTTGTGTTTGGGATTTGCACATTGGATTATGCACTAGAAAAGTAATAAGATTATTGGTGCTCGAATATTGATGATGTATGATTAGTTATGTGATTGGATCCCCTTGCGCAATGAAAATAAAGCTTGACATTTAGTCGAGCGCTACGGGTTATATGGGTGCATGTTTATTTGTTAGTCATGCATCATTAAACCAATGCTAACACAATGGTTATGTAGTCATTTTTCACTCGCGCACACTGTTTTCAATGTAAGAATGACTGTTTAGACTACTGGTGCTCTTGGATTTATGTAATAAATGACATTCTTAGACTTTAGTATTCTAGCACGTAATGGAATTTTTATGATGGATGACCGTATTTTATGACTGGGCCTTGCGCCTCGAGAATAACTCATAAACACCTCACGCCTTGGTTTAGTTTGAATTGTTTTGTGTCATGTGAATGTTGACTCATGTATCTTGATTTATTGTGACATTGCGTCAATTTTTTTTCGTCATTCGTAACGATGATGGGTCATCTTACATCATGATTGGTGTTATAAGTTTAAGTTGTTTGATTTATACATTTCACTATGGTTCAATGATGTCATGATTAATTGGGATGTATACTTCCTAACGTAGCTTTAAAAAAAAAAAAGTTATTACTTGTTGTATGTCTCTTTGTCGTCATAACGGCAGGGATGTCACATATGGTATCAGAGCGGGTTCAACCTTGCAACTGTGGATCACCAAGCTTTCCACTGTAGTAAACCTATGAGTATTAACCCTTGCATTAAGTAAAAAACTTAATGTGTCCTGGTGGAGATCACATTTACAGGGCACCCTTGAGGGTCCACAACATGCAATAGCTATTACCGATAGCATCTTCCTAGATCTCAAGAGAGATACGTTCTAGAGTCCATGGGTGTCATTGATGGTGGTGTTGTCAAATCATAGTTGTAGAGAAAGGCGTGTGCTTCACACTGCGTGTTTTTGACCTCCAGCATGAAGGTCCACATGGTGGTATTTCCACTGAAAGGGAGTGCCCTTTTATAGTGGAAGACACTCCTACCCCTTTTGAACCTAGCCACCAGCGACATGTCATGGGAATTGTTCGAGGGACGGTTCCATAAGAGGTATTTTTCTAAGGAATTCGTTGAGCGTCAACTCAATGAGTTCGATGCCTTGTGATGAGGTAGCCGCATGGTGCCCGAGTACGAGGCCTGTTTTGGAGTTGCTTCGATATGCTCCGCACCAAGTTACCCAAAAACTTAAGGTCAAGAAGTTTGAGTTTGGCCTTATTGTTAGAATTAATCTTTTACTTCGGGTACCAAGAGTACTGGACTGAAGAAGGGGTGTTGACTGTGTGGGGAGCCACACTACTAGCATGGCTTCCCTGTGGAGAGGACTAGAGCTTCTAGATCAGCTGGACCCTCTACCATGGGAGATATGAGAAAGGCCCATCGGATTCAGGTAACTGTGAATAACCGCCAGGCAGAGCATCAGTCGACTGTGCTCGAGACGACAGACACTGTCGCTAACCAGAACCTTAGTATTTTGATAGATCCTAGTGCTACCGAGAGTTTCATTTCTGGTGCAACGCTAAAAAGGATTAAGTTAAAGGCAGTGGAACAGGATGAGTTGAGCTTCGTAGAGATGGCTTCCGGATCCAAACAAAAGATTGGAGGAAAGGTTACGGGCTATATCCTTAACCTGCGGGAGTTTGTCACGAGGGCCAACCTGTACATCATGATCTTAGGATCTTATGACATTGTGATCGGTATCGACTGGTTGGAATTGCATTAGGCGGTACTTAACTGCAAGACGAAACAATTGAGCTTGGTCAAAGATGAGGGACAGAGACGTGTGATTGTAGGATGAAACAAGGGAGTTTCCTTGAGTTTCATCTCTTCCTTGCAGCTACGAAAGAGCATGTGCAAGGGGTGAAATCTTTATGCGATCCTTGCGTTAAACGAGAAGGGAGTAGCAGAAGGTATAGAACACTTTCCAGTTGTGAGAGAGTTTGTAGACGTATTTCCAAAGGAGTTACCTAGGATGTCGCTGGAGAGGGAATTGGAGTTTACTATAGACCTAAAACTGGGAATAGAACCGATAGCTAGAATGCCTTATCGTATTTCAACCCCGGAGTTACAGAAGTTGAGAATGCAACTGAAGGAGCTGCTAGACCTGGGACAGATATGTCCTAGTGTGTCACCGTGGGGTGCACCTGTTATTTTCATATGAAAGAAGGATGGGTCGTGGAGACTCTGCATTGACTACCACCAATTGAACAAGGCCATGATCAAGAATCAATATCCATTGCCAAGGATTGATGATCTATTCCATCAAATGAAGGGCGTGATGGTGTTCTCAAAGATTGATTTGCGATCAGGGTATCACCAGTTACGGATTAATCAATATGACGTCCCTAATACCACCTTTAAGACAAGGTTTGGACACTGTGATTTTACTGTTTTAGTGTTTGGACTGACAAATGCCCCAGGGGTATTTATGAGTTTGATGAATGGGGTGTTCCGTGAGTACTTGGACAAGTTCGTCCAAGTATTCATTGACGATATTTTTATTTACTCTTGGATGACAGAGGAGAATGACGAGCACTTGCGCTTGGAACTGAGAGCACAAATTGTATGGGAAGTTATCCAAATGCTCATTTTATCAATTGAAGATCCACTTCTTAAGGCACGTCATCTCCGGTGAAGGTATCGATGTGGATCCAACAAAGGTCGAGGCCATTACGGAATGGCCTTCGTCGACGAATGTCTGGGAAGTGAGTAGCTTCATGGGTTTAGCAGGATACTATTGATGGTTCATCGAGGGGTTTTCAAAGATAGCAATTCTGATCACAAAATCACAGAAGAAAAACAAGAAGTTTGTTTGGATCGAGAAATGCGCGGAAGCATTTCGGAGGCTCAAGGAGTTGTTGACAACAACACCGATACTAAAGGTCCCAGACATGGATGCAGACTTCTTGGTATGCACTGATGCATCCAAGGAAGGCTTAGGCAGAGTTTTGATGCAAGACGGATGAGAGATCGCTTACATCTCGAGGAAACTGAGAAGGCATGAGGAGAACTACTCGACGCATGATTTGGAGTTGTTAGCCATCGTATATTCCTTGAAGGTTTGGAGACACCACCTTATTGGATGAAAACTTGATCTAAAGACTGACCACTGTGGACTACAACACATCTTTATGGAAAGCGACCTGAATGCGCGACAATGGCGTTGGTCGAAATTGCTTAGCGAGTACGACTTCAAGATTACTTACATAAAAGGAACAATAAACCGAGTGGAAAATGCATTGAGTCAAAGACCATGCATCATTTCGGTGCTGCCTCTTCAGACGAATCTATTTAAAAAGATTCTAACTTTACAGCGTGACGACGACTAGTACAAAGAGGTCGAGGGTTTTATCATACAAAATACAATGATGGTACCACGATTTGAAGGATTTTCTTTTCATAGCGATAGTTTATTGAGGTTTAAAAATTGGATCTACATACCACTGAATAATGAGTGAGGATGTTGATCCTAAGTGAGGCTCACAGAGCAGTTTACATGGATCACCTGGGAGTCATGAAGATGAGGGAAGACCTTAAACCCTTATTCTTCTGGAAGCGAATGAAGGAAGACATGGTCAACTATGTGGGTAGATGTCTAGAATTTCAGCAAGTAAAGACTGAACATAGACACCCAACAGGATTACTACAGCCACATGCTATTCCAGAATCGAAATGGGAGGTTATTTCGATGGATTTTATTGTTGGATTGTCACTGACGGCAAGGAGACATGTCTCAATTTTCATAGTAGTAGACACTCTGACAAAGAGTGCTCACTTTATTCCTGTGCGTATGACTTATTAGGCACCCGACATAGCTAGAGTTTTCATCAGTGAGATTGTGGGGCTGCATGGCGTGCCTAAGAGGATTATATCCCATAATGGATCGATGTTCACTGGACGATTTTGGACAAGTTTCCAGGAGGCCTTGGGAACACAGCTTAACTTTAGTACTGCGTATCACTCGGACACTGATGGATAGACAGAACGAACAAACCAAACCTTGGAAGACATGTTGCGCATGTATGTAATGGACCAACGAAAGCGTTGGGAAGAATTCTTTCCACTGGTGGAATTCTCTTATAACAATCATTACCAGAGCACCATTAAGATGGTACCTTTTGAGTTTCTTTATGGGCGACCGTGTCAAGCACCTTTGACTTGGGATCGGCTTACAGATAGGGTCTAGGTGGGATAGGGAGCGATCCAAGAATTGGAAGATTAAATGAAAACTTTAAGACAAAGGATCAAGGAAGCGCGGGATCGTAAGAAGAGTTACGATGATGTGCGTCGTGTCAATCGTAGTTACATTGTGGTGATTGAGTCTTTTTGCAGCTGAAACCGCATAAGAGTTTTATCTAGTTTGGAAAAAAAGAGGCTAAACTATATCCTAGGTTTGTGGGATCCTACGATATTTTGGAAAAGAGAGGCTTGTGGCCTGATCACTAGCCTTGCCTAATTCTTGAGGTATATGCATGATGTATTTCACATCTCTATTAGGGATGATTTTAGGGGCTAAATTTCGCTCATGGGCTAATTTTCCATGGTTTTTCCAAAAACGAGATTCGCTATTTTAAAAATGATTTGCCCAAATTCTATAGGATAAAATTATTTTACCTTAAAAATCGCCAAAATGTTATAAAAACTATATAAAATACTCAGAAATTTGAATATTTTTACAAAACTATCGCTAAACATTTATAGTTGACATATGAAGAATTAGTAAGATTCACCAAGGTTTCTACATTTTAAAATAAATTGTCATCCTTAAAATCATCCCTGATCTCTATTGAGACTTTATGATTAGTGATCCTTCACATGATTTGACTTGAGAACGTTGAGGGTGTCGGATGAGGGTGCACTCACGGCTGAGTCGATCTGCATCTTGGATCATCGCATTCGACAGCTACGGCGTCGAATAGTAGATCATATCAAGGTCCAATGGGACATTTATAGTCCACACTCGGCCACCTAGGAGGACGCATATGATATGTGCCAACAGTTTCCATTTGTGTTTGATAGATAGACATATGATACTGTGATACACTTTATTTCAACATTTATACTGTGAAACTTTGGGATGAAGTTTAGACCAAGAGGGGGTGTATGTAACATCCAACTTTTGGGCACTGAGCAAACTTATTCTTTGAGGACACTTGCTCGCAAGTGATCCTGATTTTATGTTATTAAAACATTTATTTTGATTATGAGGCGTTATGGGTTGATGACTTTTCATTTTACTGCATTGACATAGATAGGTGCTATTGACTTGGTTTTGTGGAGTGTGCAGGATTTTGGACCTCGAGGATGCAGAGGCATCGATGGAACCCCTTGGACTCCGGATTGAGTCAGGGAGTGTACCATTGGGGTTTGATTGTATTACTGTGATATTAGTGCATCTGATTAGATGATATGATATGGATATATTCTGACATGATTTGTTGATGATGTAGGCTGACGATAGCTTGCTGACCAGACTCACATGTGGAGTAAAGGGGTCACGCATGCCTACCAGAGATGTTGAGGGAGAGGTGTGGACAACAACCCTGCCATAGCCTACTAGCACTCCCGCCATGTCTCGAACTGTAGGTTAACATTTACCTAGTTTGAGAGGACCCACGATGCCGTGAGGACAGACTGCAATAGTTGCTCATGATGATTCTAAGGGGCGCGCAATAAGGCGGGGTGCTTATTCCTTACAGGCCCTTAGTCTCCCACAAGTTCACCTGGCGGAGTATTGACTCCAGGAGTTTTTTATGTCTACCAAGTTAGTCAAGAGGCGAGTGGCACCCTTGGAGCACGTAGTGCAACCTAAAGGGCACGTCATGCAAGAAAAATGGAAAGAGGCGAGTGGCACCCTTGGAGCACGTAGTGCGTCCTAAAGGGCACGTCGCGTTGTTTTGATAAATAAATGAATCTAGATGGCCTTAGGATGAACAATGTGAAAAGAATTTAAAAAAAACAAAACATTTTTCCTAATAAAATGTTGCCCATCACGAGAATTAAGGTCTAGGTCTAAATCATGCTAGTGGTAAAATTTTATCCTTTTTATTAAAAAAAAATGATATATATATATATATATATATATATATATATATATATATATATATATATATATATATATATATATATATATATATTAAAAAAATAAAAATAAAGAGTATGATCTTCGTTAAATCTTGTAACATCGAGGGAGTAAGAAATTTAATTTATTCAAAAATTTGTTGGAATAAAATTTAAAAAAAAGGGAATTAATTGTTTTATTATTTTTGATATATTAATTAAATGAGAAAAGGGAAAAAGGGTTAATTTCCACACCTGCCTTTTTGAGTTCTAATTAAAAAGGGGAAAGAGGGAAAATCTAAAATATTAGTAAACTAGGAAAAGAGCGAAACATAAAAAGAAAAAGGAAACAAAAGGGAAAAAGTCGAAAGTCAAACTTAGTAAAGTATTTACCATTTAAGAGCTTTCTAATTTAAACTGAACTAGCAAATTAATAGTGGGGAAAATCATTAAAACCTGTAAGAGAATTTGGGGACACCTAGGAGCGATTCTAGGAGTAACTCTAGGTGGGTGAAGGAAATAAAGATAATTAATTAATTAAAGAAATTAATTTATGGAGGAATGAAGGGGATGGGTGACACTTGTACGAGGAGGAATTTTTAGGAATTAAATTTAAAAAAATTAATTAAACGAGATTTTAGGAAAGTAAGGAACCAAAAAACTCTATACAATGAAGGGAGGAGATGGAGGTTGGATCTCTTCTGTTTGCGTAACATTGCACTACATAAATATCTACTTGAATGATTTAACTTGTGGGAGTTGGGATACCCAGCTCAGTGAGGAGTGGTAGCTCGGCCTTGCGAGGCGAGTTGGGAGCTAGTCGAAATCTCTGGATAGTGAGTGTGTGGCCCCTTTGCGGCTCAAGGGGCTAAGGGGGAAAAAGAGTACCCCTAGCATTGGCTGGGAGGTACCGGTGAAGTCTCTACGGTCGGGGAGCGGGAATTGCACGGAGTGTGCGGGACGTCATTTAGAGCGGGCGATCAGGCAACGGTACGCTTTCTTCATTTTTCTATGGTAGAATGTATTAGGACTTATGCTTGGATCTGCTTATTTAATGGAGAAGTAAACTGATGGTTTTTTTTATTGATGACTAAAACTTTCCTTAGCCTAGCTCGATGGTTTTTGACTCCCATGGCCTTCATTTTCTCACATGTCTTGACCACCTTGTTGTGTTGATTATGACCTTCATGGTTGTTTATCGTTCATCCTTAGCTCACTAGTCCTCGCCTGAGTAGTCATCCAGGAGCTTGATCTATGGTCGTCGCCTTAGCATTAAAAGACCCATGGATCTGAACATCTTGCATTTCTGTGCGAGGACGATGAGCGAAGGATGAACCGGTTAGCCGACTACCCTTGATGTTTGTCCCTGGTTGATTGTTGATTCCGCAATTTGGCAACGACCTCTACGTGTGGATTTTTTGGTGTCCTAGTTGGTGTTCTCTAGACCTTGACTGACAAAACCCCTGCAATCATTCCAGGACCCTTCCCATTGGATCCTTGCATTACTCTTACTGATGTATGTGTTGTTTTGGTATTCTGGCAATGGAAAAACATTTTTTTCCATTTGTTATTCCTGTCTGCGTTGTTTTGGTATTCTGGCAATGGAAAAACATTTTTTTTATTTGTTATCCCTGTCTGCGTTGTATTGGTATTATGGCAATGGAAAAATGATTTGATTCTCTGTCTCCATTTTTATATTTGGTATCCTGGAATGGAAAAAGGTTTTCGTGTTTTTCTTGTCCACATTTTCCCCCTTGATTACTACAGTAATTGCTTATTTTTAATGACAAGAAAAACGTAATTCCCTTATGGTGTGTTGTCATAGCGATTTTTTTATTATACAATGACAGAAAAGAAAAGCGAAATCCCCTTCTGGGGTTATGGCACAACGAATTCCTTGTTATTTAATGACAGGAAAAATGAAATCCCCTTCCAGTGTGATGGCATAACGTTTTGTTTATCATTTCATGACAGAAAATAGGTAATTTCCTTCGGGTGTGCTTTGCACCACATTTTTGCCATCTAAAATTGTGACTGTGTTGCCGTAGAATTCACCCACGTTTTCATCCATTTAAATCACAACTTTACTTGCCGGATTGACCACGTTTTTGATAATCAAAAGTTGACTGTGTTGCTGCAATTACCCACTATTTTGCCTTTAGAATGTTGTCGGAGATTGTTGTTAAATTACCCACGTTTTGATTTTAAAGTTTGACATAGACTGTTGTTTAAGTGCTCACGATTTTGCCATCCAAAACATGACTGTGATTGTTGTTTAAATGCCCATGATTTTTTCCTTTAAAATGTGAAGAGATTGTTGTTAAATTACTCACATTTTTGCCTTTAAAGATTGACATAGATTGTTGTTTAAATGCCAACGAAGTCGCCTTCAAAACTGGTGATTGATTTTCTATGAATGACCACGGTTAGAATTTAAAAACGGACTGTGTAGACCAATGTTTTCAGCATACCTGGTAATAATGGAGCGTCTTTCTCACTATGGACTGATTAATTCTATTTAGCATACCCCTGAATAATGGAACGATATGTTTACTACATCTCCTATTCTATTCAGTCTGTTATTTATAAAATTGATTTACTATGCTACCCAGAGCACACCCTCTTCCTTACTTGCTCTACAATACTTCATTTATACACACAGTCAATATGTGCAATGATTAATTCCATGCATAAAATAATAGGAAATAGAACTATTATTGTCATTACTTGTCGTTGGCACACACTTATATGTATGTAATATGTACACAACATAGACGCACACAAACACACAATTAGTCACAAATAGTTGTTATAATATAATATTCAATGTATATTTGATACTATTAGAAGATACAAATATGCATACTTCTTTTCCTATGCATGCATACATAGTATTACTGAATGAATTTTTCATTTGCTCTTATCCGTGCTTTAAAAATCATTTGGGTTGTATGAATTTATGCTTCTTAATATTATTTCGGTGGTTAATATGTTGCTTCATTTTGGATTCATTTAATTAAGTTGACTCTAGATGGTTCCTTAGTTGGGGCCTTACTTTTAAACCTTTAATTAGACCTTTATTTAAGACTCGAAGCTAGCCTTCTCCTTAGTAATGATTCTTCTTCCTTTAATTTAACCAGAGTTTCAGTCATCCCTGAGTCACTTGATTTATGTTTAAATTAAGCATTTTGATTCTGGGGTGCCAAGAAATAAATAGATTCATGAAGGATAAAGTCACCAGTTTACTCTTACGCCCTTGAATAAACTTGAATTTGAATGCTTTAATTAATTGATTCTCTCAAGCCATTGATTTAGTAGAGATATGTAATCATTGAGTTGTTAGACTTCTTGTACACATTAAACTATAATGTGATAAATGATGGTAGTAGACTTTAAATGTCATGCACAAATGAATTTGACATGATTAATGATAGAGTCTCGATGATTAGATTTCCTCACGCATGGATTGATTGGATGTTTTCTTGTGTTTGGGATTTGCGCCTTGGATTATGCGTTGGAAAAGTAATAAGATTATTGGTGCTCGAATATTGATGATGTATGATTAGTTATGTGATTGGATCCCCTTGCGCAATGAAAATAAAGGTTGACATTTACTCGAGTGCTACAGGTTATATGGATGCATGTTTATTTGTTAGTCGTGCGTCATTAAACCAATGCTAACACAATGGTTATGTAGTTGTTTTTCACTCCTGCACAGTGTTTTCAATGTAAGAATGATTGTTTAAACTACTAGTGCTCTTGGATTTATGTAATAAATGACCTCCTTAGACTTTAGTATTCTAGCACGTAATGGAATTTTTATGACGGATGACCATATTTTATGACTGGGCCTTGCACCTCGAGAATAACTCATAAATACGTGGCACCTTGGTTTAATTTGAATTGGTTTGTGTCATGTGAATGTTGACTCATGTACCTTGATTTATTGCGACATTGTGTCAATTTTTGTTCGTCGTTCATGATGATGATGGGTCGTCTTACGTCGTGATTTGTGTTATGCATTTAAGTTGTTTCATTTATACATTTCATTGTGGGTCAATGATGTCGTGATTAATTGGGATGCATACTTCATAACGCAGCTTTTAAAAATCAAAAATAATAATTTTTACTTGTTGTATGTCTCTTTGTCATTGTAACGGCAAGGATGTCACAGCTAAATTTAAGAGCTTGTGTATGTGAGGGATAACGATAGGCCCTCCAATTTTAAAAATTTCATCCTTGTAGCCTTCAATGTCCTTAGCTTAACCCCGAACTCTATGTCATCTAAAGAAAAAAATTCTTCCTTTGTAAGGACAATAGGAATGGTGTCCCTGGCATTGGGGAACTCATAAAGTCTTTTAAGATAGGAATTCCAATCCTTTAAGGGAATCCTATTATTTTCTTTAGTATTGAGGTTTAGAATTTGGAACTTCTTAGGATCCAGCTTACATAGTTGTGAAAGTTACTCTTGTCTTTTCATTGATATAGTACCTTTTTTCCTTTTAATTAGGAGTGTAAGTGTTGATCTTATTTAGTTTTAAGGACTCATTAGAAGCATCCCTAATGGATTTCCTAGCAATTTTATATTCTTTATCATACCAAGGGTTTGTCGTTCTATTTTTCTTTTTATAGAACACCTATAAAGAAAACTTATTAATAAAAATGGATTAATACACTTTTTATATATATATATATATATATATATATATATATATATATATATATATATATATATATATATAATTCATCTATATTATTTTAAAATCCTACTTAGTTTTAACGGTATATTCATTTTAATTTAAGATATTTCAATGTCTCAAAAACTTTTTATCAAGATTTTTCTGGACAACTCAATAAGAATATTTTTTCCAAATTCTGCATTCAATTACTCATAAAGTTTTATTTTAAAATAATGATATTTATTTTAATATAAAATTTAAAAAATAATAATAAAGTAATTAAAAAACATTTCATATAATTAGAAATACAAAAATAATTTTTTGTTTAACTGTTTTAAGTTTGGTTTTTTGTTTGAATTGGGTGACAAAAATCTAAACAAAATTATATTTTTTTGTTATTTAAATTGCAATTCTAAATGTATAAATAAATTTAACATGTTGAAAAATTTATTGGGCACTTCTATTATACAATCTTATCCACTCAAATCTACAAATCCAACAAATTTTTACCTAATTACAAATAAAAATAAACAAATAAAAATAAACAGAAAATATCCAAAAATCTAAAATAACATGATTAAACTGTATCGTTTCTTATGTGGACAGACTCCAGACTCCTACGTAAATATGAATGTGATCTTTTAATAACTGACAATTTTACAATAAACATCAGATTATATTGGCAGAACCAAAATAAGCGGGAAAAAAAAACAAATTAAGAACTGGATAATATTACAATCCAAATTATTATATAAGGTATCCGAAACGATTATTGCATTGAAACGATTTTGATCCGTTAAATTCGTTTAATTAATGCCCTAAACGGGTATCGTTCTTAAAAGTTGTGTATAATCCGTTGACGAAGGAAGATAAAAGGGTTAACTGGTACAAAAGGGTGGGATCGATAAGCCAAGTTTAGTAAAACTCTTGAGATGCAGACAATTATAT